>DWNA01003424.1:0-10079 GCA_018249835.1 Heliconius besckei
AAAATCGAAGATGTTGTACCTAACATATTCTCATTTTAAGTAATTGTCTTGAAATTGGTCGGAATGCGGAGAATAGTGTCTTAACACTAGGTTATCTCTGACTGCTTTACTATGGGGAAAATGTATAAAAATAACACCACCCGTCGAAAGCAGTTTTCTTTAATATTTTTTACATATTCATTGTAACGCTAACGCTTTCACGCTAAACGTGTTTGCAATTTTAACCCAGTTTAATCTGATGAGCTATCATCTAGGAAACACGCACGATAGACAAACACTGTACACAACACAATATGGATATCGTACTTGTATTGTTTTACCATTGTTACTATGTTTAATTACAGTTAGTGTTGTTTCACCTTATTGAATTGGGATTATTATTTCAGCTTTAAGCTTCTTTGACATTTTACTTTTCGTATAAATAAAACGTTAATTTAATTATGTGCAGAAAGTTTTAAGCTATTACGAGCCATGATAATAAATTTTATTTTAATGTATAATAACCATAAACAATAATTAGAAAATTGTTATCTATCTATATATATAAAAGGAATTGTCCTCACTGACTGAGGTAAGACGCACGCACAGCCGTAACCGCTGTGCGTAGAAACGTGGAATTTGGACAGATGTTTACTTTTGTAATCTTGACATCCACTTAGAAGGGACTTTGAAAAATTTTAACCCTAAAGGGGTGATATAGGGGTTGAAAGTTTATATGGAAAAAAAATTAAATCGGCACCGATTCTTATAAAATTTGAAATTTAGATTTTTAAAAGTATTTAATTGAATACGTGTTTCATCGTTTTCAAGAATTCTCCCTCTAAGGGTGCTAATCGGGAGTTGAAAGTTTGTATGGAAAAAAAATTAAATCGGCACCGATTCTTATAAAATTTGAAATTCAGACTCTTAAAAGTATTTAATTGAACACATGTTTCATGGTATATTAGAATTCACCACTAAATACGCAAGCGAAGCTGCGCGCGCCCGCTAGTTATTAAATAATCTGTAAATCGATAAAAAAAATCTGTTAAATCTACATAAAGGTACTATACCTACGCTGCGAAAAATAAAAAATGTCAATACCGAACATTTCTGTAAACTAAAGATATTTGAACTAAACCCACTTTTGGTTAAGCCTCATGGAGCATTGTATGGAATTTTTATGTGCCAAACAAAAGTAACGGTTACTCACTAGGTCAGTCATAAAGCCTCATCGTAAAAGGAACGGACAGTTAGACTGTAGGCGTAAATGAACTTTGACATTGCTTTATAATGTATGAGATTAATTTTTGATATACTGGACAGATAATAATAGCCGAAATCAGTTTAAATAACGTTTAGTTAGAATAGAACTTTTTTTTATTTTATCAAAATTTTGTTAACGTACTCCGCGGCGTTAAGATGCGTCCAGTAACTAGATTATAAAATTTAAATTATACTCTTTTCTCGTTTTTAAAAAGGAAAAACCGATTTGTGAAATGCAATGTAAAAATTTTAACGTAGACGGATTTGAATCTGTGTCTATTATTAATGGTCAGAGACCTAATAATCACTAAGTCATAGGTATCATACTAATTAATTCTTATATGCTTGTTACAATTAATTTATATTGTTAGTCTGTAGGTAGATTTTGATAAAACTTCGCAGTTTGCAACTAAATATCATTTAACAGAAGTGAATGCTATTTACTAAAAAATCTTGTCAATTTTAGAGATCTTCCATACTTCGAAAAGAATAATACTTTTTAATATTTTAATACTTTTTAATACTTTTAAGATAGTAAAGTATAGAAGTATAGCTATTATTTTATTCGATTAGTCATATTAGTAAAGATAGGTAGGTAAGTTATTTACATTAAAATATGAATAGATTAATTAATAATACTTGGTAATACCAATAATAAAATACTCGTAAAATCAATATTATCATACTACATTGAAGTAGAAATTAGGTATATAATATATTTAATATAAAGAACTTGGATATATGTATGACCCAATCATTTACTACATTTACAGTAGTTTCTATTATTCCTTTGCATAATTAATTTTAGAAATAAAATAAACACACATACACACAATTATTATTATTTGTTAGTATTTTTTTTGTGGACTCATATAAGTAGTAGGTAATTAGATCGAAAACATAACTTCGACGCAAGTATTCAATTTTTTACGTCTCTGTCTAAAATTGACTCTATGAAAGCGTATTATCCAAATACAAATATTGAAATGCATTTATTCTCATTAATTTTTAATAATTTATACAAGTTAATTTTAATTATAAAGCAATGGCAGAAGCATGCGACTGTAAAGTGTAAACGCAAAGGGTGGGGGATCGACGCGATAGAATTTTAATAAGCCAAGTTAAAATAAATATTTTATACGTTAATACCTAATTTTGTATTCATTGAAACAAGTGACTTTTTAAAAAAATAGATATCGTAAAATTAAAATTTTTGTTAATTTTTAGATAAAAGAAATTTAACGAATGTAAATTTCGCAGTTGTATTCTAATTAATTAATAGATTATTATTTAAAAAAAATTCAATTTTCATTTCGGAAACATAACAATTTACATAATGTATTAATACCTACTAAAGAATATTTATTTGGTGAAAGTAACCGATAGCTCGACTATGCTGCCCAAAATACCCACACTAGGAAGATAAACAAAACGTCCATTGTTACAATATTATTAAAGGCATGTTCCTAAATATTTGACTGTATTGTCTCGATACGACTGCGATGAAAATTAATCCGTAATGAGTGCCGGCATTATTTATATCGATTTCTTGAAATGGTATATAAAATAACGCTTTTTAATAAGCGTTTATAAGATCTTATACAAAATGAATTTGGGTCACAAAATGTTTTTTTACGTTTTTTTAACAAACTACAACTACTACAACTACAGACAAAAACGAATACTTTGTGTACTTGGTTATGATTTTACGTGCTTGAAGACCCACCGTCAAGGTTCTGCGTACACTTCTTAGATAATAATTACTAAGATCAATTCAAATGCCTACCTTCTTTTATAAATCTTATCTTTTTATATGATAATTAATTCTAAAACTATTTTAATCGCAGCATTATAAATAATAAGTATTGGGTATCGGTGAGTTGGTCAAATTTACCTACATCCACTTATAAGGACGTTATCTGCCATTTCCTACAGTGAAACTTTTTTCAACAAATATAAATATTACTTTTTATAATACCCACAATTTAAATAAAAAAACATACCTTATATTTCATTTTGCTGTTCCGTTGATTTTTCCAACACAATCACGAGTTTATAAATAATTTAGCAATATTACATTTAATTTTATTTCATCTATACGTAAAAAATGTGTTGACGTTCAAAATATTATTTTCGCGCCGTTTAATATTATCCCGCGCATGCGTGGTCTACACTCTACGATCACGCGACAATGGCTGTCTGTCATTCAGCCGTCGTAGTTTTGCTTCCCCTCCGAAGTCCAACGACCCGTCTCCACCGACTTCCTTAAACAAAATCAACACCAATGTACTCAAAGTTGAAGGTAAGTGCTAAAGATGCTGAAATCACGATACAGTTGGTTTAACTAAGTAATGCCTTAACGGTTTCATCATTTCAAATTTTGTTTGTCAATATCAATCGGTTGCTCTGAAACAAATTAGTGTTTAGGAAGCGATGAGAGATTATTTTATTACAACATTTAAAATATAATCATTATTATTATAGTTAAATTCAAGCTAATTACATTTTATCGGCTTTCTAGCGTGTATTTGTACCTTTACTTTACTTTGCTATTAACTTAACGTCCCCACTCGCTTATAGAAATCGTTATTTTTAGAAGTTGTCTTAGCGAAGCATCATTCATTGTCGACCCTGTAAGGCCTGTAGACTTAAATATAATATTATATACTTTGTAGGTCAATTCTCTATTTTTTCCCTATTCAATTTCCTATTGTTTTTTAAAGTTATTTTTAATAAGTTATATATAAATTGATATTTGTTAATTACTAGTTGCACTCTTGTCTTCTTTTGTGTGCGAAAGTAAATATGAATGAATGAATTCGGTAAAATTATGATTTTCATACCATCTCATAGCTTTAAATAAGTTTGTCAAAATGTGTTTTTCTCTTCTTTTGTTTCAAAATTTTGAAAATATATCATTTATAATAAAGATTATTTTACTGACAATAAATTGGACACTGAAGTAACCACAATAAGACAGTTATTTTAAACAATTTGTCGAATAAAATATTTGAATAAAAATGCTATCAATATTTTTTCTTACATCTCTTTCGTGTGAAATCAACTATAACTTATATTTTTGTTATATGTTCAGATTATAGGTAAATATTTAAGCCAATGTTAAGCTTGTGTCCCATTTATTACGACTTACCTATACGAAAAATATTAATCCATAATTTAAGAGCCTTTTATTATATTTAAGCAAATGTACGATTAAATGTAAGTGCCAAAAATAAATAGGAACCTTATACTTTAATAATTAATATGATTCAATTTAAATTTCAATAAGTGGTAATAATAAAATTATTTTCTGTTTCTCTCTACTATTGGTTCTATATATGTTTTATTAAGATCTATATTTCTTATATTTATTAAAAATTGTATATTTAGCAATGCAAGCAGTATTGTATTTAGATAGATATTATATAGATTTTATAAAAATTCTAATATATTAATATAATATGTCAGATTTTTTGACACAATAGTCTTTTTATTGTTGTCATTAATTAATAGATTTTATTTACATCAATTTTGATTGTTAATATCATAAATAAATAAATTTCATATCACATACCCAAATTATATTATATTTATAATGTGTCTGTGTAAAATGTCAAGTGTCAATGCCAGTGCGCTGTGCGGCTTGGCGTGCATTTTGTTATTCATTTTTATTTGTTTAGATATTTTATATCTAAGCCGTCATATAAATCCAGGGAAAAAACTCTAATAATGTCACATGAGTATGGCCGTAAAGGCTATTATGATCGAGAGAGAGATCGGGATCGAGAACGTGAACGTGATCGTGATTGGAATCGAGATCGGGAACGGTTAGATTACAGAAGGGAGTATGAAAAGCGGCGGTCTTCATCAAGGAAACGAAGCCGGAGTCCGCCGCATAGAGACAGCAAGCGTAGAAGCCGCACGCCGCGTAAACATGACAAGGACTTACTCGATGAAAATATACTAAGCGAAATATCGAAGCTGCCAGAGCCGAGTGAACTCTGGGAAAATCAAATGCAAGATGGATTTTCTGCACCTCCAGGACCTCAATTTTCACAAGAAGTAATATATTACAATAATCATTGGACATTTTTATTTTAACTGCAACATTTATATTTTATTCTAAAACATCAATAACTTGAACTTTTTATTCAGGGTGCTAGTTACAGTGGAAACTATCAATCGTATTCAGGCATCTACAACGATTTTCCCTCTGTGGTACCAACACCACATCCACCTGACATGGGGAACTGGAATCAGATGTCCCTACCACCTCCACCGGCACCACCAGTGTACAATGTTGAAGAACAAATCAAAAAAGAAGGTAATAATATGCTTTATTATGTCAAAATGTAAAAAAATGTTTTCAGATTATTCAATCATTTGTTTTACAGTCAGAATTTTTTAAATGGTAAAGTGCCAAGCATGATCTTATATGTTATGTAATTATTATTTACTACAAATATTATTTATAACATTTCATTGCTAAAATTTTCTTCATATCACAAACACCTTGCATTGTACGTATTTATTTATCTACTATTGAATGAATGTAATATGGTAATATTTTGTATATGCTAGTGAAGTCAGATAAACCACAAAATTAATTAGATTTTTTGTTAAACTAAACTAATATAAAAAGAATAAACACATTATTATGTATGTTTAATAAAATAATTCTATAATATTTTTTGTGGACTTCTCACTTCTTTGCTGAGCTATGTACAATTTTAGTAAAAATTATAACTCACAAATATATTAACTAAAATAATGCATGGTTAAAAATAACATGTAAAAATGGTTTTATTCATTAAATGATAGATGCTATTAAAAAGATAAATGCTAAGTATTATAAAATATTGAGGTATTATAGGCTTGTTGCTTCATAATAAATATATTTGGCTTAAGGTGGCTTTTAGTACTTGTATTTTAGTATTACTTTCAGATTTTGCCATAGAGTGTGATTCAAGCAGTCCAGTCTTCTCATCAATTGTCAAATATAATCATGTATATTAAAATTTTCTTATTGATTATATTATTTTTTCTTATTCTTTGCAAAAATGGAGACTTGAAAATTGCTACATGCTATTATTTAATTATAAAGTGTAATGTAACTTAAATATTTTAAAAATGGTAAATATATTTTTTTTCTTCTTTAGTTAAGTAATATGACACTTAAATATGAGTTAAACATATGCATAATTGCATACTTTTTGCACAGCTGCCATTGAAACAGAAATGCGTCACCAAAAGGCGGCGCTGTCAAAGCAGAGAGAAGACTACATAAAAAAAGCGGGAATTTTGAAAAAGGAACTCGACACCTTGAAAGATCAACGCAACGAGCTTCGAGGTGACTCCAAGAGATCACCGAGTCCAGATACAAAAAGATTTTTAAAAGAAAACACTAAGTTACAGGTTTGGTCTAATGAAACCTATTTTTATTTTATATTATATTGATTTTTTTTTATTGTGTTGTAGCTGTGAAATTTAATTACATACTTGAACATTGTACAAGTATGTAAGTGCTTTTACATTGTACTAAGCCTTACAGTATCTGGAACAAGGTGTCTGAAAAGCTAATTGCATATTTTTGCCTTTGCATATGTATAGTTGGAGATCCAGAATAAATTGAAGACTATTAATAATGTAGTGGACATGTTGAACGGAATTATTGGTGAGGAGGCACAGGAGGTTGTCGAATCTGATGATTCAACTGATAGAAACTCCCGGCGAAAGTCCAGGTATGATGCTTTTTAATTATTTCGCTTTCTTTATAATATTTATTATATACAATATATTTATAAACTTTATATATTAAAAAATTTAGAATTTTATCTTATATTTTGTATGGTGAAACGAAATTTAATCGTCACAGGACTACAGGAAACCTCAGTGAAACAAAAAGGATCATGTTTTATTTCTTGTAAATATGTACCAATTTACAACAATTATAATGCTTTATTGTTAAAATTGCTATATTTTCTTATTATGATTAATAAAATTGAGCTTGTGTCAAATATTATTAAGTCATTAGATTTTTTGTAAAATATTGTAAATGTATTTTGAATTTTTACTGTAGTAAAATGTAAATAAAAATAATTAAAATATTTTAACAAGTCATGTTGTTTAATTACGCTTAATTACGATATGTTTCAGTGTTTTAACTATAGTAGCCATTGCGTTATTTAATCAGTTTCAGTCTTTCCATGCCACCGAAGCTGTGAACTGGTATATTTTTATTACGCGATGCTCTTTTTCTCTTTAAAATGACGCGATTTTAAAAGAAGAACGATATAAGTGCGAGCTAAAGTGTTTTTATTTTAATATTTTTTTATTTGTGTTTGTGAAAATAAATTTAAATAAAATATCATAGGTCTCCATCTGGAAAGAAATTCAACTATGTGTACTACGATCCGGAAATGCATTGGTGTCGTGTGTGCAACGAGTTCCCGCCGACCGCCAAGGACTATCTCAACCATTTGCATTCTCCTTCACATCACAAGTGAGTGTTTTTATGATAAATTATGTTTATTAATCACGGCGTTCAGTTCCGCCGCTAAAGCACTATGTCTGAAAATAGGAGAAGGAGGGGAGTATGAAATATCTTGAGTTCTTTCTTCTGATTTTATTTATCGTGCGTTAGTTGTTTTTAGAGGAATTTTTTTATATATATATATATATATATATATATATATAATAGTTTTTAACATTGATATGTGACTTATCTGTGTGGATTTATTAATTATATTTTTCTGCCTAAAAGTATAATTCTAAATATTGCTAAATATCATTTTAGAGTTCTTTCTCATATATTTAATGTGTAGATATATAACCGCTCGATTCTTGACTTTAATCCGTCCTCTTAATCCACATAATGAGTATACAGATTTGTTTTGCTGTGAAACCTTTTAAAAAAAGAAAAATGGCCGATTTAATTTCACCTCGTCTATATTTGTTTACGCGTGTGTTTATTTTAAATCGTATCTCGTGAGATAAAAAATGTCTATTAAGTTATTTCATTTATAAATAATTAAAAGAAATACTGAGTGTGGAGAAATTCTTCGTTTTGCTATTCGCAACTTCAACGCAACGACGGAATGTTTTAACAGCTCAGCTTATTCAGTTATCTTTTCTGGGTATTATTGAAATTTCGTTAGTGCCTCGTATATTGAAAGTGGTGATGCGGCATATATTGTAAAGCAGTCCAGTTCAGTCAAGTCTAATCTAGTTTTTATATAAGAAATTCTTAGAAATGTATATAATAAATATGTGTATGTCTATGCGTGTGTGTAGGATGGCGGCGGCGCACATGGAGGCGCCGTGGCACTCAGTGTCGGGCGTCAACGAGGGCTTCCCCAGCTACGCCGCCGCGCCCACCAAGCGCACGCCCATTAGAGGTACACCCTGACTTTGTTATACTATAAATAAAGCATGTAAGAATAATTATTGATATTGTCGTAGCTTATTGATGGTTGTAGGTTTGATTTGTCATGGGAATTTATTATTTTAAATTTTCATTTCCTCTGGTAATAAGACAATGCGCGGCAGTAAGTTTCGCCACTCAAAGCGTGATGTTTTGGAATTTTGCGGTGTGTGTCCTAACACTAGTTCCTTCTGCCTAAATGCGGGATACAGCGTAAATGATGTGATATTTATAAATTTAAACGTTATTTTAATTGATATGTGTATACGGTCCACCATTAAACACAAAATGCCTCTATAATTCAGTGCAAAGTAAGAAATGGAAGGGTCTTAATGGGGATGGTATGTTTTAACACCAGTTAAAACTTACCAGGGTTACCAGTTCCCCCTGCCTACCCTGCTTCATGCGGAAAAGAGCGTGAAGTTATAAAAGAATATTAATTATGAAGTAAACAACATAGTTATTGAGAGATACTTTATTTAAACTCTGCTTAGGTAAATAGGATTAAGTAAAGTAAAACGTTCAGTTCCATTATTGTGTACACAAGGTAAGTGAAAAATAAAGTTAAACAACATATTAACTAGAAATATTTTTAAAAAATAAATAAAATATTTAGTTTTTTTAATATTTTATATTTCTTATGAATTTCACTTGTTTTCTTCTGTTTCACTAAATATAGTAACATTTTTATTTTCAAATTAAATACTAGCAATAAATAATGCACTAGAATCATTCAAGTTGCAAGTGTGTCCAAATGGCTATATATGTGTATATTTAGCTTTGTCGCTAGTGGGATAGCCAGATAAAACAGAACGCCAAACACTATGATTTCTGCATACCTCCTTTACCAGTGACAATGGATGACCACTGTCATCAACCTTGGTGCATACATGTCTTTCGGGGAGCCCTCGTGATTTTTACGTTACACACAATATAGTTCAAATGTTATTTAAATATACATATATTACAAGCCTATTCGAGGAAATTAAGAAAATATTTGAATTTATATTTTCATTCCTTCGCTCTGGAGTCGAAGCTTCTTAACTCGCAATACCTCCAGAATTCGGCGAAAAGTGGTGAGCGGGGTGTCTTAACACTCTGCATAGCCTGCTGTGTGCGGGTGTCAACGTGAAGTTGATTTGTTGATTTATTTATGTTTTATTACAGGTCTACAATTCTTCGTGCCGTCTACGGCGTGGTACTGCAAGTTGTGCGACCAGTTCATCGGCGACTTGCATTGTGCGTCCGCCCATCTGAAGTCCGTCTCGCATTCTAAGAACTATACTGTATGTTATATATATTTTTTATCTGTTCATACACGTCTTAATTGTACACATGATGATAATATTTGATTCTGACTTGAAAAATTGTAATTGTCAATTATTTTATTATATTATTATTATTTCGTATT
>DWNA01003425.1:0-10078 GCA_018249835.1 Heliconius besckei
AAAGTCAATTTAATATGTAGAATTAGATTTTATTCTAATTCTATCTTCGATTACTGCCATCTTTCAGGTGTTTGCAGTACTACGTAGTAACGTATGGTGTCGAAGAAAACTTTGGCATAATAGTAATAAAATAAGCATATAGGTGACGCTGCCATCTTTTTTACGTTTGTTGGCACATATTGGTAATTTAAAATTTTATAATGAACTAACTTTATTATAGTTCATATATTGATATATTACTAACTTCCATTACTTATATATTTACATTGAAAACTTATAAGATTCATTAAATATTTATAGTATAAATTTTTTTTTAGTTGATCTATATTTTAAAGCGACAATGTTTGTAATAAATCTGCAGTTTATTATCATTTTAATAACTACTATAATTTTTTATTGTGTGCACGTCAATTATTAAAATAAACATTCTTGTTTTTGCTTGCACTGAGCATCCTTATTATTGATAAACTCGTGTTCAATCTATTGATTATTTAAATAACAAAGTGTCCGTTTAACAGCTTTGTTCGTTACTATAAGATTTTTATTGGCTTTTTTATAGGTATACTTTGTTCATACTAATACTTATTTTTCTTTTACGTAGGTACTTATTTCAACGTATTTTATACAGGATGTAAAATTATTTTTGGGGCCCCCGTGGGCACAGGTGTCGTGCCCCATCACAAGCAAAGTAGAATGAAACAGCCTTCTTTAATGTAATAAGATAAAGTATTTTCTGTGATCTCAGGTAATTGCGGCACTTCCTTTGCGACATCATTTAGAGTAATTTGTGTAGTTTATATAAAACATAGGAGACATGCGAGTCAAGCTTTATAATGTGTTTGATTTAGGAGCAACATGTTGAGATCAGTGTCTATTTGTTTATTTATTTTAGGTAAGAACGTTATATTATATTTCTGTGATATATCCTTACTTAGTATACTTTTTTTTAGTCTCACGTATTACAGTGAGGGTAGAGGAAACCTAGTATTAAGACACTCCGTTCCCCGCTTTTCGCGACAGAGTATGTTTATGGAGGCGGAATTGTTTTGGTACTAGAACGAAAAAATAAAATAATTAGCTCCCACGAGTAGAAATCGAACCCACAAATGTTCGACGATGTGCCGTGGCGCCACGAAGGTCTCATTAAATATTTCAGACTGTCTCCTTTTCATGGTTTACCAATTAAGTATAAATAAATAAAAATATGTGTGAAAACATCCTCACATCCAGGTCAATAAGGATTTATAATATAGAAAGTTGCAAGCTCTTTATCTAACTAGAGAGTATAAACAGATATTTACTTGCAAATCGATTTGACAATTCAGAAATGTAAACTACCATATCACTCACATTCATTATAAATTCAAGAAAGCTATTTTGTAAATTAAAATAATGATTTTGTTTCTACATCAAGGCGTGTCTGGTGTAACTGACGGAATATCTACTAAAGTCGACTTCGGGGAAGAAGAATCTTCAGTTGTTGCAAATACAAGTAAAGAAGACGAGGATGTTGAAGTAAAACATACAATAGTTGTTTCTACAAAACTCAAAAATAATAATCGAAGAGGCTTGCATACGGATGGTAAGGATTCAATATACATGCTTACCTGTTCTCTGTTTTTTATCATTTCTTTAATATTATTTTTTTAGATTACTTTTTCCAGAAAGTTTACCTTTGCAATAAAAAAAAAGTTCTGTAATTTGTTCTGTGTATAATATGAATATTTGTTTAAAATTTTAGGTGAAACAGCTGATCTAACATATTCTATTGGTGGTAAACATGAAAGACAAGAAGATAACGATGAGGTCCCAGTAATAAAAGGCTACAGAGCTCTCGAAACAACCCAGATTCGAACACCGGATTCTCGTTTCAAGCCCACTACATTTGTATATCCTGAAATAATTTTCCAAAATAGAAACGCTCGTGACGAATTCGATTTGTATCCTAATTTCGTTGCGAATACTCAATGGAAGCCGTCTTCCTTCTTCAACAATATAAATTCATGGAACCAAGCAGACAATTATGCCCGAACTAGACCTGACTACCAAAAATTTCATAGAAGAGTAACTGATGATGGTGTTAGAGAATTTTATTGCAGAAAATGTCGGGAATTAAGTGGACCAAGAGGATGTGTCGAATCAAGAACTCATTCGTGGATATATGAGAGTACGACTCCAAAAATCAAAATAGATGGAAAAATTGCAAAATTAAATTGAATATATCAAATAGACTTACATTTAAATATGTTGAATGTTATTTTTATTTAAGTAATAAAAGCCTCCGATGATGTTACCACCGTAACCTTCACGAAGACATAAAGGTTGCATGGTATGAGTAATATAATTACGTATATAATAATCGTACTGTACATACATACAGTTTTAGTAAATATTTATAGAATTTTATTGGAATTCCTTCAGGTATCATCGCATCGTATTTACATTTTAATATTTTTTTTATTATACTCCATAGTCAATGAGAATTCACAATGACGGATTCCTTGGAGGTCGTCGGGACGCAGCGATACAGCGTTTGACTTTAAAAGCGACGGTTCTGGGTTCGATTCCCACTGAATTATTTTCACGTCCATGCTCTGATAATAATACAAATGGCGGCATTTTTTTCTTCAGTCAACACGTTGAGGGTTTTGTATGCAATGTCCCGTAAATTTATAAGAGTATCTTGACATTCCATCATTCCATCAGAGTATATTGACAGTCCGTCGTGGTGCAGCGGCGCAAGGGTGTGGCTGTTACGCGACAGTTGTGGATTCGATCCCCACTCGAGGAAGTGAAAATATTTATTTAAGTTTATATTTCTATTACTTCGCTCTGGTGTCCAGGCAAAGTGCGGCGTTGAGTTCTGCCACTCAACACGCAATGCCTCCAGAAATAGGCAAAATGTGGGGAACGGAGTGTCTTAACACTAGCACTTAACACTAGTGCGTGAAGCTTATTTGAGTTAATCTTGACATTAGGTCCTCTTTATCTTGACGGGATACAATATGAAGATAAAACACAGCGAATACATTGTTAAGTATTATTTCTCATTATCATACTAAAAATCAAAACATGATCTAAAAAAACAAAGATTTTAAATATTAACTATAAATATATTTCGAAGATGTACAGGAAGAATTTATTATGTAAGTAAAAAATTAATTTAACGTTTTTATTTATATTTTATAATAATATAGGTATAGTAGTCTTACTGTTTGTTATAGCCGATAATCTTACTGTTGGCAAGTAGAATCAGTGTTAAGTAAATGTTTTATATAAATCAATTCTAATCACAGCCTTTTTGTACATTAGCTATTATTTTGAATTAAAAATATATATATAATACATATATCTAGAAATCATCAGTAATTTTAGTAATCAAGATTTAATAATTTCAATAGAATACTGCATTAAAAGGCGATTAAATCAAGTAAATTGAAACTTAGCTTTCAACCTTATACTTAGTTACTTTTCCATTATTATTGACCACAGTCTCAGCTCCTCTGTAGCCTGTAACTTTTCCGTTGTCATTTGCTGATGAAGCAAATGATGAGCTGGAGACGCTGTAAAATTGTGGTTTCCCACTGGAACGATCAGCATCGTTGAAACGGTTGGTCACATCAACGTTCGGCATATCCTGAAAGAAGTATATTGCATGTTTTGAAGTTCTTTATATTTAAAATAATTTTGCAACTAATATTATTATACTACTAATATTAGATAAGTTAACGTATTCATGGTTAAAATCTAGTAAATCGTGAAAATAACGAGGTGAACGCTCATATAATGCGTCTCCATGATTCCCACCGATAACAAAACTATATATACGTCGTCGTTAATATTCATTAGACTTAGTCACGGTTACAATTGACCAACCTCAATAATGACGTAATGTCACTATAAAGCCTGCTTGAACCATAAGTACAATAAAAGCACTTAGAATATTATTCTGTATTTATTTTAGTCTACATCTAGAATATTCTTGCAGTATTCTGTTCTTAAATATTTAACGTAACTGCGGATTATTAATTCAGGTAGAAAATAATCAAAAGTAACAAAAAAATCGTAAATGATATCTGCGAAGCCATTTAAAGCAGTGCATTTTTGCTTGTCGTATTTATCAAAATAGATGTTTAAAATTTTAAGTAAATTATGGTATATTACACTTTAATTATATGAAACGACTACCGTGACAATATGAATTCGTTGCACCGGAGCTCGTGTTTAAAGATACCAACTAAGTAACAAGATAAAAAACGATGTATAATTTTTTGATCCTGCATTCCATCACTTTTTCATATCTTTTTAAGAATTTTAGAGTTGTTGCAATTGTAATAGGTATATCAAAAAACAGTCTTACAATATTAACTGGATCGATGGCAGCCATTTGGTGAGAGAATCCGGGCCCCAAAGCTGCGCTTGCGAAGGCTGACTGACGAGATTGGTCCATGTTCGATAATCCTGCTCCTGGGCCGAAGAAAGGGAAGCCACCTCCAAAATTGCCGAACCTGAAGAAAGTTGGACTATAACCAAAATTTTGGTTATTTGGCCAGTGGTTATACGTTAAATCGTAAGCTTTACGAGCAGCATATGACGCCAGCCTCTGGCTCTCATAATCAGAACCAAAAATCCTGTAACACAATGAATGATTCAAATAATGTTCCCAAATTAGTTACATATGAGGTGAGCAATACGCAAGCGACAGCTTGGCGAGTGTTAGTAGAAAATTGATAAACAAAAAAAAATCGAGCCCCATTTTCAATACAATTACCTTCGGGAAGGTCGACGCATGCGACGGAACGGTCTAAAAGGGGATCGGGTAACCCCAACGTCACTATAAATAACAATTCTATTAATATCAAATCTAAGTAAATAGATTCTGTGTCTTATGTATGATAGTATATTTTACATACAAAACATAAAAATAGTTACAATTAATCTACTGTATTCATAGTTGATATAAATAATTATATGTAAAGACTACCATAAAAACAGAAGTCAATGAACCTTCAGTTCACCATTGTGTTCGTACCAATCCATTTAATGTGTATTTGGGAGCTATGTAGTGTTAATATAGTGTAGGACAAATAAATATGAAAAAAAAAAACAAATATAATAAATCTTTCACCATCCACCACCGAAAGCGTCCAGCAACTATTTATGTGTAGTTCTTACTGTTGAATAAGATTGTCGTAGTTTGTGAAATAGTTAGGGTAAAAAGAGCTGACGTCGTTGAAAGGTGTGAAGAGGTCGCTGTTTTGTACGAGCTTGTCGTTCAGGTCGTATGTGCCGCCGTACCTATTTCCCGCCGAGTCTTGGTAAGCGAATGATGTTACACCCTGAGATGCTGGATAAGCTGGAAAAAATAGAGAAGAAACTGAAATGAAAGATAATTAATAAGGCCTTCGTAGTGTCGTGAGAAACGACGTCTAGATGAAATGCCTTGTTTCTAGGATCTCTTCCTACTCGGGAATATTTATACTTTTTAATAATTTGCATATCTCCGCTCTGGTAAACAAATCGCGGTGTCAAGTTCTGCCACTCCACACGCAATGTGTAAGACACATTAGGTTCCCTACCGGATCCCTACAGGAAAAACGTATATGCGAAAAGCGTGAAATTAAAATTACAATCTTATATATGTTATTTCCTTTTGATTAAGAAGATAAATAATCAGCATCCATCAGGTTATTGATTTAGAGTTGTTCGGTACCGTTAATACGTAGGAGTCATTGTGTTTGACTCATTTATGTACCTTCTTATATGGAGTGCGTGAATATAAAAACAAACAAAAGCTGAATAAATTTAAAATAAATAGTATAATGGAAGAAAGCCGAAATTGGAATTGCCATAGAAAAAAAATTATGACGAGTGATGTAAATCAATTTATTTCCAATTAACTTAATAAAATATTAATTGTTGTAGTTAATAGCTAACATTTATTAACCCGTCGGTTATTTAATGACAATAGAATATAATAATAAAAAAATACCTCGTGATCAAACTCACGAGCACTGATTGATGGAAAACCCTAATCACGTTATTTAAAAATAATGTTCTTATCTTGTCAGAACAGACGAGCTTTAAATGTATGTATATTACCTCCAATAAAATGACTCATACTTTGTTAACTGATGATTTATATCTAAGTTGCCTACTAGTCTAAGTTTTGTATAGATATTTTATATTTTTACTACTTGTACTTTTCAAATTTGTTCAAAATTTGATTCAAATTTTTAAATTTATAATATTCTTATGATTCCTTTCTCTGTATTCTAAATCGTGTCCAATTTGAAAGTAAATAGCGTTAAACTAAATGTACATTAAATTAAAAAGGAAAATATTTAGAAATGTATAAAAATCGAAAACTCGGATCAATCGCTCTTGGAAATTAACTAAGCCGAAACTGAATTCTGTGATTCTGAACATAGAACAGAGCCTTGCTTGATCTTTTTTTACATAAAGTAAAGCTTTAAATGTTTTGATCCCTTATTTGCTAGATAATGTAAAAAAAGCATGTAGTTATAATATAATTACTTACTACATACTATATTTCTCTAATACTATAACTATTGATAGATTTCTTTAAATAATAAAAGATTATAAGTCCAAGATTCCGACTGCCGATTATTATTAATTACTTTAATTTTATTATTTCAATTTACATAACGATTGAATCTACAAATGCTATTGTTAAAAAAATAAGTAAATGAATGATTACTTAAAATTAAGCTTACCAAATACTATAATATAACAATAATGTCGATTTTTCTTGAAAATATATAGCACTTGTATATACTAAGGCGACGTTTAGTACACTGAAAACATTTTATTACTTCATTTACACCGTGACTAATATACCTACGCGACTACTGCGCAGTTATATATTAAAAGGCTCTATTTAGTGTATTGATGTTATACATGTTCCGTCATATATAAAAATAATTAACTATAGCAACTCTAAGTGTGTGTTTGTACTATATAATTTATCATAATCATATAAGAATGATTCCAAAATTAGGCGGAAAGTGGGGAGCGGAGTGTCATAATACTAGGCTCCCTCTTCCTAAAAAAATAAGTAAACATTTTTTTCAATTTCTAACTTAATCTAAAGGCAAAGGAAATCTAGTACCAAGACACTCTCTTCTCTTTCTCTAATTCGAGACATTGTGTATTAACCGGTGGAACTCAAAGCTGCACTTTTCCAGAGCGAGAATGTTCAAGTAGAGAAGGAACCCACAGACATCGCGTTTACAGTTAGACGTTGTCCTACTGGGTCACTATGACCTTTTTAACTAACGTGAAATGCTTTATCTATGAACCTTTTTTTTATTTTTAAATATATAACCCTAAGTATTTTTTACATTATTGTTCATATTTAAGTTATTTAATTTCTTTTAATATATTTTATAAATACTTCTATATCATTAGGGTTATATTGTAACCGTGGTAATTTTTTTATTGAAGGTTACATTAATATAAATAGGAAATCAGATTTCCATGATCTACTTGTATAATAAGATAAAATTTAATAGGGCGAATAGATAATATTGTTTGTTTACTTTAGTATTGTTTTGAATGAGAAGGTCAAATTATATTTATTAACTTGTTTAAAAATAAATTGAAGGCTTATATAATTTACTAATAATTCCAAAAAAAAAATTGTATAAAATAAAAAAAAAATTGTATAATTTAACAAAGGCGATAAAAACGCTTGGAATCAGTCATACTTAAGAAAGCTCTCAACTTCTTGTTTAGAATGTTTTGCCTTAATTGTTATCTTATAATAACGGCAAAGTAATTGTAAATTATGAGAAATAGCGATCTTGAAGTTACTTTACATTTTATAATTTAGTAAAAAATAATCATTACATTCATTTATTTTTGTCAGTTTAAACATACATAACATTTTTTTACAAAAGAACATATTACAGATATTAAATAATATCCAGCTATATATTAAGTTTTTTAAAACATTTTAGCGAAAAAAAAGCAACCTATTTTAATTTTTCTAATTACAATAGATTCACACATTTTACACCATTAAATTAATATTTCTAAATAGACTAAAAGTGAGAATAAATGTTATTACATTCTAACACAAAGCAGTGACGAAGGCTTCTTGAACATATATCAAATTCATTTTGATATTCTAGACAACTGTTATTAAATGCTTCTAAACTTAATTATATCTCTCTACCTAACACCGGATGCTAAGTAAGAATTCGATAAGATCGCTAAGGCATATTAAATCTGTACAATGAAAATAAATTGTTTTAATGCTTTAACAAAGGAGGCGTTCAAGATAATTTATATTTTATAATACACGGAGATGAATATAGAGAATGAGATATATAAAATAGAAAATGAGATTAATAAAATTTTACACGATTATTAATGTGTTGAAATATTTCTTCCGAAACGCTCATAACGTTACTGACTTCTTTGAATATAATAATTATTTTTTTATTCATTATTTTTAGTTACCTGTGTAACACTTGTATATTATATTTTATAAAAATACCGTAAACTAAAATAAAATAAAAAAGGTCTTCATCTCGCTAAGAATTTTCAATAAAAAGCTTTTAATAGTCTTACAAGTATCCCATTATTTAACGACTTTAAACTTAATTTAAGATTATTAAATCAAATTGAAGTCCATTTTTTATTTCAAACGATAGAGTCATTAACATAATAAAACGTCTAACTAAATGTTTTGAACAGTTAGTGAAGTCTTCATTAGGTATAATAAAACGAGCAGACAGACGAGATGATTTTGATACAAAAAAATATACCGTTTACATACTCGTACGTTTCATATGTGACAAGGCAAGTAGGTATCTCTGGGTATGTGAACTTGAAACCGGTTTACATTTTTTTCAAGACAAATTCTCCAGAACTTGAAGCACGTTCATGATTAACTTAAATTTAATTGCTTTATTGTTACTTTTGAAAAATATTTTCTTTATTTATTTTTAAAATAAAAAGACAATGTCCTTTGGAGCAAATGTAATAATAAATACTTTTTTAGGTTTCAGCGACATTATTCTAAGAATTATAATCAATTTTCTTCACGCTTATATAAATTTTATGGGGTAACATAAAACTTTGGAAATAAATATTTATTATATGAACATTACATTTTAAATCACTAGAATTTATGTTGGGGTAAAATCTGTCGACCGGTTTATTATCGCCTCTTTAAAACATGTAAATATTTTCTATCAAACTACGCGTAAATGCATGTTCTAGGACTAATCCTTTTAAGTGTTTTTTTCATTTATTTATGTACCAGACAAGAAAGAAAATATAGCAAAATATTTTTAGCAGATTACTTAAATATGTACCTAATACTTAAAATATTTTTGAATTGATTTTAGCCATTTTTTAATATACAGAATACTGGCATTAACACATTTGACGTGTATTTTTATTAAATAAAAATAAGAAACATATTAGATTAAATTTTAAATACTTTTAATTTAAAAACATACCTGCCTGTCCTGCCTTTATATAAAAAGATGTTGCTTGGAAAATGAGAAACGGTTTTTCCTTATAACTTTATAATTATACTTGTATATATAATAATACCATATTACATTAATTTTAAACAGAAATATAGCTTTAACGATTATTTAGTAGTATTATAATTTAAGAAATAACAATAGCAAAGGTTGATAAAACTATTTAAATACAAAAGTTTCTAAGGCAAGATACAAAATATTTCCATATTTTATATTAACTATTGTAATAAACAATGATAACGGTTATTAAACCAGTTTGGCTTTCGAATTCTTCTTTTGTTATTTTTATGTGAAAATCCAAAGTTTTGCCAATTTAATATACATACAATTTGATATCATATCTTTAATGGAGCCGATTCCTTATGGGCGTGTCGTGTAGATAAGTGGTTATGTACGTGGGTTTGTTAGTCCTAATTTCTATGCAAATTTTTGTGAGCTTTCTTCAATTTTTTTTTCACGATTTATTACCAACATAATTTCTAATTTAACTGCTTATAGTTATTTATGTTATCGCCATTAGTTAGATGCAAGTTAAATTTAAATTTATATTTATA
>DWNA01003426.1:0-10078 GCA_018249835.1 Heliconius besckei
GACTTTATACACATTTATCGTATTTATGTTAATTTACATAAGAATGTACAAATAATAAACTATATATAAACCTTCCCTGAGAAATATTCGACCTAATGGTGAAAACCGCATCAAAATCTGTTGGATGATTTAGAAGAAGAAGAGTTAGAAAGTTCAGACAGACACGAAAAGCGACTTTGTTTTTTAAGATATAGGATAGGATAGGATGATTATGAAAATAGAGTTATAGAGACATTTGTGGAACATTTCTGAGTATAAAGAAAGGCGTTGTGTTTCGTTTAAAAAATAATTTTAATTAATTATAGAATAGGCATTTTCCTCATTACGACAAGTTTTATTTAACTTTTTTACGTTTTACCCACTTTACTTAGACAAAACGTGTTAAATAGCGGAATATAACACCGCATTTTATACAACAGGCCATAGACAATTATACAATATCAAAGAAAATAGTATAAATCACACACAGCAGTACGGGCAGAGGGAACTTTGCCTCGACATCAAAGCGAAGAAATGAAAATATAAATTTAAATAAATATTTAATTTCCTCGAGTGGGGATCGAACCCACAACCAGTCGCGTTAACAGTCACAGTCATACAGAAAATAGTTTTAAATTAAAATTTCCATAATAAAAAGCTACCAAAGTGGTATGTAAACGTAAGCTTCGCTTGTGTTTATCGTTATCGCGATGCACCTACTACTACTGCCTGCTCCACGGAAGCTCCGGACGAGCTAAAAAAGCGCTCGAAATATGCAATTTGGATTTTATTTACTTACAGGAATAATTTATTGTGCATTTGTATTGTAGTTTACAGTTGTTTTTAGTGCTTGAATTTGATGTATGGGTTGTTTTAATTGGCTTTTTTCCCCTTTTTTTTACTTTCAAGCTATATTTCGCACATGGCCGGGTAAGTTGGGGAGCCTGGAAACCTAGTATTGAAATTAACATTAAGACTTTTTCAGTTCCTCGAGATTTTTACAGTGGATATGTTCTGCCTACCCTAAGCATTAGCAATAGTTAATCCGCATATAGCATTTACGAGATTAGGTTTGGTATAATTGTTTTTTTTCTTTATAACAATATTTTTTGTTATATACTTAACGTTAACGGAGAGAATGATTTTTTTCGTTTCTTTGCTCTGGTAACAAGACAAAAAAACGTAATATCTGAATAGTTGGACGAAAAGTGCGGAACGGAGCGTCTTAACCCTAGTTTCTCTTGGCCTAATCTGCTGTATAGGATATATAGCGTAAGTCTAACAAAAAAAATTACAATATTTAACCATACAAAGTCAGTAAACCGAACGAGTCTCATTAAAAAGTTGTAAAAGAAACAACCTGCCCCAGCGTCTGATAAGTACGGGCACAAACACACCTCGACGCCGAATTCCATTCCGCAATCGCTGTTAAGGAAATTGATAAAGTTTCCCTTCAGATGTAAGGAATTATTGAAACTTCTGTTGGGCACAACAAAATTCAATAAGTGACTGTCACTGATTGGGGAGGGGGTGTAAAAAGTTTAAGTTTGAAAATTTAAGTTTTGGGTTGCAGCGGGTGGGTCTTTTAAATATCTATAGTTTTATAATCTTCATACTTTTACTATAAATCTATATATATATAAAATGGAAAGGTCACTCACTCATCACGAAATCTCACAAACTACAAGTGCTAGGAATCTCAAATAATGAAACTGATTAATTCTTTAAAATAATCTTGTACAAATTTAGAAGAAAGTTCATTATATAGTTCTTAAGGAAAGAGTCGTTATGTTTTGTTTTTTTAGAAAATAAAAGTATCTATGGATATAATTCTTAAGCTATATGTATGTAATAGGAAATATGTACACTAAAAATCATATATTTTCTATTTAAATAATATATGAAAAGCGATCTGTGGCTAATAGGTATTATAAGTATGGATTTATGATGCGACGTTGAGCTCCTTCATTTACTTCAGTGGAAAAAGAAGACAGGAGTGCTCAACGCTAGGTTTTCCACCTATCCTATTATATACGGGGATTAAGCGGGATAATTCGGGAGTTTGAGTAAAGTAAAAAAAAAAAACAATTCAACAAAATCGCTTCCGCTTATGCCTTTCACCTTATCTAATAGTTGACTTGTAAGCGTTTACGATGTTTTTCTTACAACTACCATTTGGTACTAGTGTGTTTACGTTACTACTGTAGTAGGTACGTACTGTTCACGAGTTTTTTACTTTATTACCAACTTTATTGGCGTTTTGCTCTCTCCAACAGATAAAAGTAGGGAACGAGCTGTAAGATTTTCATTTCCTATAAATAAATTCAATTTCGCGCTGTGAAAAGTTTGTTGTAGGTTTCATTATACGATATTTTTGATATCATCTTGAAGTTTTCAGGCCGTTGTTGCTCAGGGGCCGAAGCATGTCACTGTAAATGTGACAGGTTTTGGGTTCGATTCCCATTGGTAACGAGGCAAAACGCGTCGTTGAGATCTCAACGCGCAATGGTGTTATATGTAAACACGGCGTGAAAATTAAATAAATAATCTTGTCTTATATTTATGGTCGTGAGGTTGAATTTTACTTTAGTGAGTGTTGATATTTATTACTAGTGTTCCGTTCACGGCTTCATAGTATTTCGTTTTAGTTATAACGGTAGTTACTAAGCTAATTCCGTTTAGACAAGCGAGCGCACAAATCCTTTCACTTGAATCTATGAGCGAAACCTTCATTAAAAAGCTATGAATACTAATAAATATTATAAAGCTAAGCGAAGGCGTTGATTGAGAGCCACTCAACACGAAATGCCTACAGAATTCGATGGAAATTTCGGAACGGAAGCGTTTTAATGGGAACGGAGTGATTTAACAGTAGGTTTCCAGGTTATCTTTGCCTACAATGTTTGTGCAGTTACAGGGTGAAGTTAAAAAAAAAGAAAAATAATTTAAAAATAATGTTGTATTGGATATTACATTTATTCAAATAATAATTTCAATATAATAAAAGTTACCCCGGGCATTGCCTGTTTTCATTTGGTTATAGAGACGAAGCCAAAGGTAAAAACTATAGTCGTATATTATTTTATAAATTAGGGAAGGTGGGCTCGATCCCTACTCGAGCGAAGTATATTTTCTAATACAATTATTTCTTCGCTCAAGACTTTAAAAAGGCCGGCGTTGTGTTCCGCATTGAACATGGAAAATAGGGAACGAAGTGTCTTAACACTACGTTCCCTCTGGCTACCCTGCTAAATTGGAAAGCTGCTGATTTGGAAAGTTTATAAGGGTGGAACATTAAAATAGCATTATTATAGGTCGCGTGGTTATTCAGAATGGGATGATATACAACGAGTATATCGATACATTATGCGAGAGCACGGACTCCGCTACAACATTGTAAAAAACAAATAACTTTAAAAAATGCGCATAAATTGTATATTGTACGGTTGTTTTAACCTATTTCTGTAAGGGTTGTAATTTATGAAAAAGGGGTAGTATTTATATTTTGATTTTCTTTTATTTTCGTAGATTTTTCAAGGCAACAGTAACTGTGTGGATTGCGACGGTCGTGAGTTCAACCCCCGCTCGGGAGAATGAAATACTTAGTACATTTCACGCACACAAAGCTTTATTTATTATTGAATATCAGCATAACATAGATCTTTGGATCTTGGAACTGAATGATTCAATTTACTTAACCAGACCTGGGAGACTTCAACTCAACAGAATTTGTAATAGGATTAGATCTTTTGCCGAAAACGCTACAGGTATTAGAACGATAAGCAAATATTAAGGCTACATGGCGCAGGGAACAAACACGCGACTGTAAGCCTGGTATATTATGGATTTACTTCTCGTTAGAGAAAATTAAATATTAAATATTTTTATTTCCTCTGGTATTGATATAAAGTGCAGCGTTAAGTTCCACTACTTAACACTCAATATCTCCAGAACTCGGCAGATTTTTTACTACTAGACTAGAATTAGTACTATCGCCATATATTATCATACGCTAAGTAGCTACCCAAAATTCACATAATAATATTAAATCTGAGTAAATTTGAAGTTGAATAATTTAATTCCAATACGTAATAGCGGTGTTCAGTAAGCACGGCACGTATGGTGAAAGCTATAGTACGTGTTCCAAGTAATGCATCTTGTTCCAACAAGACTGAGACGTATTAAGGAGTTTCCAATTTGAATGGGAATTTTCGTTAAGTTTAGGTAAATTTCGGGTACTATTACTGCATATGACGATTGTAGGTTCTATGTTTATTTGATTGTGCCCCCTTCTTTCTGGAGGGAAAACGGTGTCGATGAGTTTTGCCACCTAACACGTAGTGTCTCGAAAACTGGATGGCAAATGGTCGACGGTTCGGGCAGATTCGCTTCGCCAAAGGAGAAGGCAAGGGTATCCTTGTAGCCTAGTGTTAAGATACTTCGTTCCAAATAAAACATTTCTGGTCCCCATTTTTCCGACGAATTCTGAAAGCATTGCGTGCTAAGCGGCGGAACTCAACATTGCGCTTTATCGACTAAAAATTATATTTTTTTAATACTTTACAAGTGAATTTCATTGTGGTATTTGTTGTCCAACTTTTAGATCTCTTACTAAATAATTTTGAAAGTATACAGTGGGTTACATAGCCTTTATAGTAAATAGTTCAACACAATTTTTTTCAATTTGAACTAGTAGTTTCTAAGATTAGAGCGATCAACCAACAAACCTTAATATTAGTACTTCACTTATTAGAATAGACATAGATTATCTTTCTACAACTAAAAATTAATGTAATATTAGAATGAAAAAAGAAACATAATTTACCCCACTTTACCTTCCACCTACGTATAGTGTCCAGTAAACAAATCTATCTCGAATTTATATGTATGAGGATTACCCAGGCCAAATTAGGTGGCAGGTGCTACTAAAGTTGCCGGAATTGAACCCAATGCCCGCGGGACCCCCTTTGTGCGAAAGGTTAACCTTCCCACTTTGAGTGAACACTTCAATAAAGGTCTGATTCAGAAATTTTATCATTTCTTTAGGTCTTTTTAGGAAAGTTGAATTTGTATAAGAGTTGTTGTTTGGTCCAAAGTAGTACCGTGGTTGGGTAATATTTTGATAGTTTGGGGTTCAAGCCTTGCTGAAGGTGTAGCTCTTAGTGTTTCAAACCTTGCTCAGGAATTCAATATTTAGAGACGTTTATGTCTAGTTCTAAGCCTAGTTTCACTAGCAGACAAAAAATATACCTATACGAATATATATGTTTTTTTAAATGAGGCTTGTTGTGGCGCACAAAGTGTGATTGTCGCTCGGGTGTCGAGGCAAAGCGCGCCGTTGAGATCCGCCACTCAACACATAATCTCTAGAAAATGGGAAATAGTAGAAATTTTGTCTTGATTTCAGGTTACCGCGACCTACTGTGCAATATGGATAAAACTGTCAAACTGAATAATATTCTTAAATAATAAGCATTAAATTTCCCAAATATATAATTTCAACATCCCCGACGACAGTATTAGATACTTCAATGATCATTTTTTAGAAATTTCACGAATCACTGAACAAAAGTTTTATAGACTTAAGTGTTTCCGAAATCGTTTGTAAGCGATATGTAAATTGGGGAACAGATCAATCAAAAGCGTCAGCTTTGCCTTTATTTTAGGGGGAAATTGTTTATCTTTTAATATTGTTGTATTTATTATTATAAAAACTTTTATCGATTTTGTTACATTATAATATAACTTTGGTAGTTGTTCTAGAAATAAACTATATCTTAATGATTGATGTGGATTCTAACCCCAGAATTGGCTTATTTAGGCTTAGTTAGACCACTTACTTTTTAATGTTTATCATCTTTAAAATTGGTATTTTAAGCATATTTTAGTCTAGATGATAAATATTAAAAAGTCTACCAAGAGCTCCTCAAAACGACACAGGTTCAAATACCACATTCATCATATTTACATACGTAACCTCAGCCTGTGTATATGTCATTTTAATCACGAATCTCAGCCTAAAAATGTTTCCAACAGCCATTACTAAGCAATCCAATAAGGAAATCACCACATCACATTTTGATTGCATATTTAAACGTGTTACGAATGTATGAGCTTTATTTAGAATGGTTTATATAAAAAGTTTGATGTTATTTAAGCTTTCAACTTTAAATCAAGTTTTAGTACTTTTGTGGCAGTTGTGGGTTCGATTTCCCGATTAAGGATGTTTATATTTAAAAAATGTTTTCGTATACTTGTTTTGGTAAAGCTAAGAGCAGTGTTACTTTTAACACGTTTTTATTAGGATCGAGCTGTAATGAACTATGTAATAAAATCCAAAAATCTAAATTTGAACTCATGAAACTTGGCTGTTGTATGATGGTGTCAATGCAATATTATAATATCAACGGGCAAGTGTGATGACGGAGCCAGGACCTCAATATTGGAAAGGTTACTAGTAAATCATTCGAATTTAGGCTTATACAATTATAGGTATATAATTATAGGATGTAACATTGCTTCTCGCTGTATATTGCATGTAGTAGGGTAGGCAGAGGGAATCTAGTTTGAAATATATGGTACCGCAAAATATTTCATTTCTCCTAGTGGCAATCGAATCCACATGGTTACGATTACTGTAAGGCAGGCAGGTTACATTATGACCTCAGAGTATATACCAAGTTAGAAAAAGTCGACTAGAATCAATAAGAGGAAAGAGATTTTCGACAAAGCGTCAAATATATAATCTATTTCACAAATTGTTAACAAAACTATAACTGTACAACAAAAAACATATTCTAAATCGTCTAACTGAATCCGAAAGCTGGATTCAAACTGGCGACCACGTACGCTCTCTTCACCACAGCATAAAATGGCTTTATAACCATTAAAAAGCCATAAAGATTTCCATTTTTGGTGTTTCTAAATTCCCATCCCGTCCTAGGTGCATTACTTTAAACGCAACGCGACGGTTCTTAGCATACGTGACGGATTTACAAATACCCATGCTTGGATTGTGCTCGAATATAATATTAAATGTATGTAAAGTCATACAATTGATGAATTTTGTATGGAGATAATCATGTTTTCTTGTTTTTGTTTTGGGTTCTTGTGGTTCAGTGGGACGGTGTGTGGCTGTTAACGTGATGAGTGTGGATTCGGTCTCCCGAGTAGGGGGAATGATTATTCTATAATTTTCATTTCCCCGCTTTTGGTAGATAAAGAATATTATGGTACACCCTAATTCATGACTATTCTCCAGGATTAACAGTCCTTCAGTCAATCGAATTGCATTGATGGGGTTAAAGATTACGATTAATAACAGATTTTTAATGCACACTTAATAATTTATCCCAAAACTGAACCTGTTACCACAAATTTTCTCGACAAATTTCCCTTTAGCACCCGGTCCTTGATAGATGGTTATAAAAGTTAAACACGTAATTGGAACAAGTCCATCTCAGCACCGCCCGCGGCTGTGGAGTTGATTCAAGTTTTGTTATTGTATATAATTGTTTCAACGCCACTCGTGGTTGGTGGAAAATACATTCGAGTTCTATGGTTTAAAACTTTTTTTCGGATTCACGCTGTATCCCGCATATAGCGCGGTAGGTAGAGTGAAGCTTGTGTTAAGACACTCCGTTCCTCACTTTCCGCCGGTTTTTAAGATATTCCGTGTAAAGTGGCGGATCTCCACGCCAAGCGATGGCTTGCCATTGTAGGAAATAAAATAGACGTTGACTCACTGTCTATCTCTCACTCTTAACGTCACTCTGTATCCCACACACAGTAGGGTCAGAGGGAACCTTATATTAAGACACTCCATTACCTATTTTCTGCAGAGTTTTAGAGGCATTGTATGTTGATTGGCGGAACTCAGCACCGCGTCTATTGTTTTAAGGCGCTAAGGTAAATCCCTACACAAAAAAGTCCCTAAAGCAATTAATGTTAGATGCTAGTCTAATAGACGTTACTCCCAACACACACTCCCATACACACATTTTTAAACTAGTTTTGTGGGAACCTGAAATTGTACTAAGAATTATTTATGACAAATCTGGGAATAGCCCTTTCCGCTTCGCAGTTAGCGTTTTGTTTAAACAAGTTAATTGAACTGTTCACTTTTTACTGTTTTAATTGGTGTTGTTTTAGATCTTTTGTTAAACGAAAATGTTTTAAAAAATATTTTAAAGATATTTTTTGTCGGGAAAATTAAAATTGAAGTCGCCAGAAAGTAAATGTGATGGTTGTTAGCTCGATTCCCGCTTGCGAATAAATTGTTTTTATTTTCTCGCTCTGGTAAGGGAAAGAGTGGCGATAAGTTCTGCCACTCCATGCGCAATGTCTTGAAATGCGAATGTATTAGGATCGGACTTATCATTAAGTCTCTCTGCGGTCTGCCTGACGGGATTAGATACGCGATGCGACGTGAAGCGAGCCCATTTTTTTACCAGGAATCGAACCCACACCCGTCTTGTTTACAGTTCCACAATAAAAATGCAAAATGCATGAAACAAAGAGCCGTTGACCAAGAGTCACTACACATTTCCTCTAGTTATGTTTAAGTAAGGAACCAATTTTAATATCAACACTAATAACAACTCCGACGAGAAAACTTCCTGCCAAAAGATCACGTATCTCGTTTCCTATTCATTGGCTCCACCTTTTCCTGTACAAGCGCAAATAAACAAACAGAATTACCGCATAATTTTATACACAAACATACATATACTTATGTATATATATATAATATCTATATATTTAGATACTTCAAACATGTATTTACCCAACCGCTATGAAATAACGACAGCACTTGTTTGCCCCACTGCTCATTATGGATGAAGATGGAATGAAAAAAAATATGTTACAGCTACAAATTTTCAAGCCAAGCGACTAAATGCCTTAAATTAATGCAGGTAAAGCATATTTTTCTACAAAATAATCATGATTTTTAAGGCATTCCGGTTGTAGGTAGGAGAACTCAATCACAACATCAAAGTGACGGGATCAGGCTGCAGATTTCCCAGCAGGTATATTGGTGAAGGTGTATGAAGTTATTTGAAACCCTTATAGAATTGTAATTATGATTGTTTAATTTCAATTTATAGCGGTGCAGGGGTGAGATTGTAAATGTGACGGATTATGGGTTCGATTCTCACTTGGGGAAAATTAAATGTATAGTATTTTCCATTCCTCCCTCTGGTAACAAAGTAAATCTTGACGTAAAAACAATATTTTTGCTTATTTGTAGTTATAGAAATCACATCATATAGTGTTAAGACATTCCGTTTCCTAATTTTCGAGACACTAAGTGTAGAGTGGCATAATTCAACCTCTAATTTTATCGCGCTACCTGGGCTAAGAAAAAAAAAACATTTACCCAAGTGGGAATCGAACCCGGAACCGTCTTTCTTCTCAGAAATTAAATCCCTTTATTTGACCCGTATTTCAGGGATAGGTATGACTTTGGCCGTGGCAATGGCCTGTAGAAACTGAATATGCGCCGTCTGAAATATGATGCTTCGTACAACCCTACCGACGACGTTACAGGAGGATTTATTTTAGTGTTTAAAAAACATTTTGTTTTACATATATATTTTGATACATATTAATAATTTTTAACATTATTTTTACGAATACATAGTGGGACTATAACCTAAAATTATGTGTTTACAGTAACTTTACATGTGACATGAGACACATTTTAAATACGTTATGAAACTATAGAGACGTAAACTTAGACCAAAAATAATCGATTTATTTATTTATCGAAATAATTCAGTCCCTTGATTAGGAATCGTACTTAAAACCGTCGCATTACAGTAATATACAGCGCTAGGATGGTCTATATGCTATATATATGTATATAAATCACTATACAGCCAGCATTAATCCCAACCATATAAAATACAGAATTTGATCCACTAATTCTAGTGTTAAATATTAAATCACCCTGTAGAGCACAGAGTAGTAATGAATATTTAAAGGCATTCCAACATGTCTAAGGCTTTACGCTTCACCTTAATGATCGCGCACGTGTATACTCTGTGGAATTGATTGTACATATTTTGTAATAGCTTTAAGGGATTAAAAAAAATCA
>DWNA01003427.1:0-10078 GCA_018249835.1 Heliconius besckei
GCGTTGCTAAGCAACGGCTTGCAAAGTTTGTTGTTTTAAGAAAACGTCACCCAAAGTGAGTTTGCTTAATGCATACATGGCGCGCGCCGATATAGATTTGTATACATTAACAAAAATTAGATGATTTTTATAGTTTGACATTCATCCTTATGAAAATAAATATAATAGTCACTTTTAGCATTTCATGTAGATGGAAATTATAGTCTACTGTATAACATTCTAATAAATAATTAAGATGTCACTGATTCCATTTTTTTCTAATTATAAATCTCCACTTATTATTATTTTTTAACTTATTTTTATTATTTAGGCTTATATTTTCGCGGGCGTAGCCGCGTCCGGGCCCACTAGTATATTATATATATAGATAATAATGATTATCTTTATAATTGAACAGGTACGTGTATACGGCATGTCGCCGATAGTGGGTCTAGTATCATTTCCGGACATCAAAGACAGAGAGAAAAGTCCTTTCAGTAAAGCTTTAAAGAATTTAATAGATATGGAAGCCAAGAAGTTGATAGCGAAGGCATATTATCGTACTGAGGAACTTTTGAGGCAAAACCAGGATAAACTTAAGACTGTAAGCACGGCTTTTTTATTTTTATCTTGGCTTCACACTGTATCTCGCATTGACAGATTTCGAGACTGTCTTGCTTGTAAGGAAATTAAAATATGAAAAACACTTAATGTATAAATAAATTGAATATTATCGGTTAAACCGTTTCTGAGATTAGCGTAAACAAACATAGCAAACAGACAAAAAAAAAAAAATCATTGTTTTGGGTTCTATTACATCAATAAATATCCCCAATAATATTTTTTTTCATATATATTTCAAAATCACAGTAGGCAAAGGAAACTTACTGTACACACAAAAATTATTTGATAATTTATGAATGAATGCCAAGAATAAATATTAAAAAATATTATTATATTCCAGCTAGCCGAGGAATTATTCAAAAAGGAAACATTAAACTATAAAGATGTCGAAGCTATATTAGGGCCACCGCCATATCCTGGTAAAAAGTTTATAGATCCCGTGGAGTTCGAGACGGATTTGAGGTCTATGGAGAATGCCGCGACTTCTGAAGATTCTGGAACTGCTGGCGCCCCTTCGGCCAAGCCCGATCCTGGCCTTTAAGTGTAATATAGTACATATAAATATGTATATGAAAATATAATATAGAAATATGAATCAGTTGTTATGCTTTGTTTTATTTTTATACCTTTAAATATAATCTTTGAGTAGCCCAATTTTCGAGACATTGTGTGTGGAGCGACGCGCTTTGTTTTGATGCTAGAGCGAAATGAAAACAATCCATTTCCCCGACTGGGAATCGAACCCACAGCCGTCGCTTTTACAATCATACGCTGCGCTACTGCGTCATGTATGTTGTAACTATTTCTTTTTATATTTATTATATTACAGTTATGATATTATTTGTATTTTTAATGTTATGTTATGGTTTTGTATTTAAGTGGCTAAAAAAATATTTGAGCCTTGCGAATGAATTGTTATTATAATTTGTATTTGACACAAAGCAACTTTTGGTGATAAGTTTTTTAAAATTTAGACATGTTTTTCTACACTAACTGGTTACTTGTATACGGGGCCCCCCTTTGCTTTGTACCCACCTCGCCTTCACATTATATCTCCCCTTACCCTATTTCTATTTTCTATTTCTTTTCTATTTCACATGTTTTTACTTTTTCATACCGGAGGAATCATAAATAAAACAGAAATTATATAAGGGAAACAATTTTATTCACAATCAAGAGGACAAGATACGGAATAAACACCGATTGTCGAAAAATGTTATATAAGTGGGTATATCAAGAAGGTACATATTAACATTACATTAAAAACTATACAAACGTGTACAATCGATAAAGGGAGAGTCCTATTGAGGGGCTACTTGAATAGTACGTATCAAACAAATAGCAGTCTTTGAATGTAAAACATTACAAGTCCACCCTTAAACATCATCCTCTATAAATATTATATATAGGTAATAAAATTCTGTTACAAAAATTTAAATTCGACAGAATGTCACTATGAGTATTAGTCCGTCCTCCATATGAACTTGAGGACTTACATAATACTAAAGTTGTATAAAATAAATTAAAGATATAAATATTAACCAAAATTTAAAGATAACAATTGTAAAAAGAAATGAAACAAAAAAAAAGAAAAAAAATTACATTTATTTTATAAATAAACGTAAGTACGACTTGATATCAAGTGCTTACAATAAACTACCCCAAAGCGTCATTTATCGCGTAATAATCTTTCGCGATTTGTCCACAACTTCCTACTTCACACACAGACACACTTAAATATAATACTGCACACCACTTTTTAAAGCCTGGTCTGTACAGCAGTTCATCTAGTTTTTTCTGTTATACAAAAACAGAGACATATTGCTGGTCACCTTTATAAGTAAAAACAAAAGAGAAGCTAAGTAGATAGTTTTTGTATAAACTTGATGAACTGACGTGAGTACCGGCTCTTACTTATAAAGAACTGAATATAAAGCACGTTCCATTGAGCGATTTTAATAGTTAAACTAAAATATTACTTGCACTAAGCGATTTTTGTTTTTTTAATATCGATTAGAAGTATTTACGGTCTTGCCGGCTCTTCTCAGCAGAACTGCCTTCCGAACCGGTGGTAGCTTTTTATTCATATGTTCATTCGACGATTCAAAAGTGTTTGTAATAATTGCCTTTTTGAATAAAGAATATTTTGAATTTGAGTTTGAATTTGAACTGGATATATAACATGCCTTAGTGTACAAGCAAGCATGAAATATCCATTTCAATATGATTTATCTACAGCACGGAGCGAATTTTTAATTTGACAAGCATACGACGTCTCTACATATGTAGGTATATGTTGGTAAAAAATATGTTATCGTACTCCGGTTAATGTTTAAAGTACTTTAAATATTCGCGTCGAATAGCATCCATCTTTTTTCACTTTTTAATTTTGTACAATATTAATACTCGGTTAAGAGTTTAAGACTTTCGTTACCATGGTAATTTTTTTGAGACATTAATAATTTTCATCAAATAATTTTTAAAAATTTAAAAATGTATTCATTATTTTCGATAAATCAAAAGTAATAAATATTTTAATTTCAATTTATTGAACTTACTGTTGTACACTTTCAAAAAATATATTTTTAATGTTATCAAGTACTAGTTTTAATGTAAAAAATATGGCAATTGTTGTTTTATACGCATTTATGATGCAACACTTATACAAGTGCAGACTGCAGATCGCTAAATGGAACGCACGAGTAGACTAATATAATATATTTATTTAATTTAGTATCTACGCTTTCAAGCTTACTATCATGAGATAAAACCTTAAAATAATAAAAAAATTATTAATTGCCTCTCAAACATTAATTGTGCTACGCTAAAGGAACACAATACTCTTATTTACATTATTATGTCCATTAAAAGATATGGATGCTGATGGCTTCAGTGAAACGAGAATTACTTCTCGCCGTGAGAAGTAATTCTCGTTTTCGTAATTCTCGTAATTCTCGTTCTTCATATAAAATGATAAAATATTTTTAAAAAAATATTGAAAAACGATGTGAAGACAGCTTTGTATTGTTTATTTTAAAAGAAAAAAAATAAATACATAATTTATACCTTTTAAATGTCATGGAATAATAGTGTCATAGTTCGATTGTACTAGTAGAATGATCAATTATCATTAAAGAAAGATTGTAAGAAATTGTTTGCATTTCGGTACTTTTCGTACAATCGATCTACAAATATAAACAGTATAACAATTGCGGAGAAGGCCATACCTAATGGCTTTTTTGCACCCTTGGATAATAATAGGAGGAGCGGGTTTGTCCACTAACGTTTCAGACGTTTATTGAACATTTGTTCACTATATCCAGACACATATTTTAAAAATATTATACAATTATTAATACAATTTAAATTCCGTACAAAGTATAATTGGAGGTGAACAGTAAAGGTGAAGGTAGAAGCTATATGTCATACAGGTAATTTTCACAAGGGTTGAAAGCTAGCTAATGTAGAAATAACATTGTATATTAGATGATAAAAAGATAAAATACAGTAAAACAGTTATAAATACATTTAAAGAATATTATTTTTTACCGACATGGGATTTGTTTTATTGGACTCGATATGAAAAGTAGCTGCAGAAACTTAAGGAGGTTCGGTACGTTACAAGTAGGAATTTAAGAAAGAAGTAGGAAATCCAAAATCGGGTGTATTTTTAGAGTTAAATAGGTACAATTTGCAACGACACCATCTACGACAACATTCATTCGTAATTGCTATCGGATTTTATACTGGGGTCATCATAAGGGACACGAGTCATCCATAAAAAACATCAATGTTTCACTACACTTATTTTATATGTAAGTATATAGACAACATCGATTAGTGCCTCATTCCAAAATATTTATAACATACTTAGGATACATTTTGTATCGTTGACATTTTGAACGTAGTGTAGGTGCTAGGTATACTCAGTATTATATATTTTATAGAAACCATTACAATTAAAGCTGAAAAGTGAAAGTCAAATTTATATAAATGTTTCATAATTCTTGCTAGATATTATCAAGAAGAAGAAGAAGAAGTGAAACGGAAATTTATTTCATAAAATGGACGAAACTTAAAACTAAAATAATAATATTAAATTTAGATCACTTATAATACACAAATAAATTATGCGTAGAACATTGAGCATTTTGTGTCTCTAGAGACTAAGTTAAATATTATTTACAGGATAAAAAGTCACTTACGAATTTTCCTCTCGGTAACAAGCTGGCTGTCGATGTAGGGCGGGTTGACGTCCAGCGTATATTGGAAGTAGCCCGTCGTACATCGTATATTAATGTTATTGTAATGTACTAACATTAAATAATTACAAGATAATCTATCAATAATATATAGAATTAAGTGACTCATTTGTGCTCCGTTAAAAACAAGGCAGTATAAGAAAATATACAATGATTTTTATAATAAGCTTACTTTACTAATATAGTGACGTAGCGGTTGATTAGGACCTGAGCCGTTTAAGATTTGGGCTGTAAATGAAGCGCAACGATACATGCGAGGAGAAATGGTTAAATAAATAAAATATATGAAGTTTTTACAAAGGATTTCATTATGTTTAACAACATTTAAAAGACATTTCGTATGTCCTACAGTAAATATATATTGCAACACACAAAAAAAACTATTTTTTTTATATAAGTATATTATGTACGCTATAATTATTTTATAACAGACGATGGACATTATTTTTTTGGCTTTGTACATAAAATTTTATAATAAATAATTTAATTACATACAGTTAATAAATCTTTTCAAATATTTCCACTGAGCAAGGCAGACAGTCCATTCTCTCTCCCCAATTATCTTCCAAACCGATGCATCAGATTTCAGACTCACTTTTAGTCAATTTCAATCTCCGTGGAGAAAAAAAAATTTTTTTAGAAAACGTCTAAAAATTTGAAGGTAGGTAATTTGAATCCACACTTCTTGGAAACCGTCCAAGATGCTCGGGTCCAAATCCCGCTACGTTCAAATTTTTATACGTTTTCTAATAAGTATTTTTGTTTTCCTAAGTGTCTAATAACACTTATAAAAATGATAAATTTATTTTACTCTAAATCAAGCTCGATCCTTCTCATAAGTATCCTTTCTAACAAATGCTCTACTCAGAGGAAATTTACTTCTAAATATATAATATGATCAATTTACTGCTAGAATTATAAAATTAATCGTGACTTTGTGTCTAATACTTTTAATATAATATAATTATTTCATTAACGAATGATACACGTAGCTCGCTGATACTGAGCTTGAACTTATACGTATACAACGGGAACATTTGGTTAAAATATGACCCCAGTTGAAAGTTTATTTTGTAATGGATATATTACAATAGGTACTTAGAGAAGACGCTATTTTAAAGCCAAATAATATAATGACTGGATGTGTTAATAGATATGTTTAAGCTACAAATATAAATACATTTCAATTTAGATATTTAAGCGAGTAATACTGAAAAAGATTTTAACGTTCCGAAATCGCCGTGGCGCGACTCATTAATAGTCAGTTTACACGCTTGGCAATCCTCGGAAAGCGTCCACTAACACAAGCATGTAAACGGGATGTTAGGATTGGCTAGGGAGAGCTTGTCGTCGATCCAAACCAGTCCGAAGGGAGTTTGCGGCAAGTGCTTGCGACGACACGTTGACGCATGTTCAGTCTCTCTCATGAGTTCGAGCCGAACGGACTTGTTTTGCTGTACAATAGTATTATAATTTACAACCAAATAAATAGTAGAAAGTTGCACTACCTACTGGCTAATATTAATAAAAGCCAAGTAATAAAACACAATAAATTATACGGATAGTAAATGAGCTAAAATATACAAAACCTTATTCTTATTATATTATTTCCTTGTCAATTCACAATAAATAAAGATTTAAAGCCATTATGTATGCATAAAAATGTATCAAACCAGAATATTCTTTCGTTAGAAAGAGCTGAAATAATTTAGACATCTACGTTTGCCATGCTTGCCTGTAGGAAACATTCTGAACTGACGCACTCGGAAGCGTGTAAATGGCATTCAAGCGTAAGGAGCTGTAAGGATTGTTGCTTGTGGACGCTTGCTGCAGCTTGGCAAGCATGTAAGCGTAACATAAGATCTTACGAAAAAGGACTTAGAACTATGACTATAATTTTATCAAACAAGTTACTTACAAGTTATTGATTAATTATGAGACTCTACTCCTTTAACAAAAAAATATTTGTATAGTGTTTTTTTATGTATATATTTTTTAAGATTTAGCAAATAAAGTGCAAGCATACACGCCTATACGTGAAAATAAGTCCTTAAAAGATTAAAAAAACTAACTTATAAGTTTTAAATAATTTGTACTAAAACGTTTAAAGAACGATGTTATAACAAAGGTAGCGTCGTTGTTGGGAGACCCGCTCGGTAACCAAGGACGGCAGCGCTAGCGCATATTAATTGGAACGTTAACAATAACTATTTATTTAAGTAAATATTTCATTAATATGTTGCATAGACTTTAACATTTTAGGAAAATGTTATCTTTTTTTATGGGTTAGAGATAATTCATCAGGCATGCTTAATCTAGGCTAGGGCTAGATATTAAGCGCGTATTGCTGCTTAGTTGATTTCCGAATCCATTTTGTTAATAAGACGAAATACCTGAAAGAAAGTTTTAAATTACTACGATTTATTTTCCCGTCATAATGCCAAGGTAAATCTAAATGCCAAACATTTTATAAAAATTGTGTCACATGCCATTGCCAACACATATGTCATTCGAAAAAAAAACCATATATACAAACATGCCTTAAAAACGTAATGTTTGAATTAAAAATAACAATAAAAAAACGACTATTAGTAATATTATATTGAAAAGATCATGCATAAAACATTCCAACAATGTAAAATGTAAAAACCGTACCATTTAAGGCAAAATGTAAAAATAAATGTTAGAAACAAATGTTAGAAACAAATAAAAACATCGACTTAGCACCTGTAATCACCTCAACGGGCAGTGAGCTTCGGCGCGGCAACAGCTGCACGCGTTCTTGCACGGTGCTGGTCTTGGAGAACCACTGCTGGCACGAGACCAGGGGGCCCTGCTTCCTGCGCGCACCGTTCACGCTATGCCGCGCGACGGCATGCGCCATTAGGCCCCGGAGCTCGCCGCCGGCCAGCGCAGCGCCGGGCGCGGGCGCGGAGCCTCGCCGCCGGCCCCAGCACTCCCGTCCGGTCAGAGTGCGACGCACTATTTTCGGTATCACGTGCGGTGACACTTCGCGTATCTTTTTTTCCTTAGGCGGTGCTGCTGCAATTTAAACAGTTAAACATAGTTTTCTCTAATATTCAACAAATGTACATAAGTATGAACATTGTTCTTAATTAATTAAAAACTTACCAAGTGCTAAAACGTCAGCCGGCATAGATTTCCTGCGTTGTAGGAGTTGACCGGTGCATTGTAGTTGTACAGCTGACAAATTGTCGCGTAACTGACTTCCAAATACAGCCTGATCTCTCTGAGCGTTAAGCTTCATCAACATAAAATCATCCACATTGAGAAAAGCAGAATATTCAGTTACATCTACAGAAGCGTTATCGTATTCAGTCTTTCGGTCTTTTTTAAACAGATCGTGAATAGCCTTTTCAGTTTCGAAAGGCAATGTAAAGTCAGCTTTGCCAGTGGCTGGGTATATCGTGTCTTCATTGCTAGTATACCTAGGGCGGCAGAGGAGAGCGTGTGTACGGGCGATAGACTCTAACGGTGGGAACGTTTGTTGTCGGATCAATTTCCAGGTGCCACTTTCCTTAAGGACAGTATTGAGCCGTGTTGCTTGAATTGGTGTTGTAATCGAAGCTATTGTTGAATCCGGCAGAAGTTTTTCAGTGCTTAGAATCCTCTCCGCATCATCCTCTAATTCACATTGGCCGCCAAGTTGAGAGTGGATAGAATTTTCGCTGCCCATTAATGTGGCGATTCCTCTACCGTGTAATTCGCCTAAGAGAGAACTACGTCCTTTCTCTTTATATTTAAATTTAGTGTCTTGAAAAACATTAAGTGGCACAGAGAATCGGCGCAATTGTTCTTTAAAACCTAAAGGTTTTGTAGGATTTAGGGAACTCCTTCGCAATGGCAGCAATGGCTCTGAGCTGTCCGATATATTCGTCCCAGAACAAGTTTCAATTTCATCATTAATGTCTGCGTCAGATATCTCAGTTTTAATTTCTTCTGCCAGCTCTTGAGCAACAAGCATTTCCCATTTGCTTTGATTATACAACAGGTTCTCTAGCATTTGTGTGGAGAGATCATTTTGTAGAAATCGATGCCATTCAGAGATGAGAGGCGCAGCTACGAACTTGAAAAACCCTGCACAGAGACGCATACACTTTAAATAAAATATTATATAGTTGGTAAAATATATAAAAGTAATGAAAAACATTAAAATCCTAAATTGGTAGAAAAATAATGCCAATCATAGGAAACATATATGCATACATGTAAATTCTTGTAATGACAATGTAATTGCCGTCTAAAATAAAATTTTATGTGTTGTTATGCGTATTTGTAAACTAAATTATATTAAAATGAAGTATATTTTAAGCGATATTTGATTTTTCAAAATTGAAATTAAACGATTTTTACAATTGCCTAATTCTGAAAGTGGTATAAGTCCATTTGCAGCACATAAATATGTGTTATCGTAGTCTAATTTGCCAAAAACAAATTTATATAAACAAATTAAATGTTGATAAAACATTAGAAACAATGCCAGGCCTCATATGATTTGCCTATATTTTTAAATCAACAAATATACTAACCTTTAATTTTCTCGACACAAAAGAAAATGGACTTACACCACTTTCAAAATAAACGGTCCATATAATAAAACGGTCAAAGACAAAGTCAAAATATCTTTATTCCATAAAACATTTACTTGGACATGTCATAAAAGTAGAAAAGAAAATGCAAAACAAAATAACCAAAAAACAAAAATTTGCAATTTTGACTTAAAAAAAGCCCGTTCAAATGGTTGAGCTCATGAGAAGATACAGGCAAAGAAAATCATGGCCACTCTTTTTAACTGCCAATATTTGTTACAAATTACAATAACAATTTTAACTTAGAATTAGAGCAACTCATTTCCAAACATCTTTATCGCGAACATAATCTTTAATAGAGTAATATGCTTTTTGGCAGAGCCTGTGCTTAACCACTTTTTTAAATCTGTTCAGTGATAAACTAACCACGTCGTTTGGAAGTTTGTTATAAAAGTGTATACTTTGAATACGAATGAGTGAGACACTTTATGGAGCCTAGTGAAGGGCACAGCAAGCTTATTTTTATTTCTTAAATGATGTTGATGGAGGTCACTGTTTTTATTAAATTTATTAATATTTTTATGCACATATACTAAGTTGTCGTAAATATATTGGGAGTGTAGTGTGAGGATGTTAAAGTCTTTGAATTTATTCCTTAGTGAC
>DWNA01003428.1:0-10077 GCA_018249835.1 Heliconius besckei
CTCGTTATCTAGCCAGCGACGACAGGTGGCATAAGTACATGTTAAAGCCTGTTTCCGCGGCAAAATAACAAAGAAATCGTAAACCGAATAATTCGGCCGAATATCCGGTTCGGTAAAATTTAAACCGAATAGTATTCGGTATTCGGTTATTAGGTCAAACCACGATTCGGCGCATCTCTACTTATTTTATTATAATTAAATTACGATAGATATAAAGTTTCAGAACATGCTTGATGGCACTTGTCAGTTGTGGCCGCATCTAATTACCTACACTCTTACTTTAATAAAAGACTCACTGCGTAATTGCTCTCTTTGATCTATTCCTCCTGTCGCAGCCATAATCATTCATTCATAGTACCTACAGTACGCTTGACGAGTCGTGGCCGCTCTGTAGTTAGTTGTAGCCTGAAGATGGATTATTTTCTTATAACGCACAAAAGTTCAGAAAGACGATTTATTTCAGTTTTTAAATCTCCCTTCCCCATACCGTCCATTCCACGTTTTCACCTATCTTATTTACGGTCAAAAATCCCACAAGAATTATAAACTTACTAGTGGGCCCGGACGCGGCTACGCCCGCGAAAATATAAAAAGTTTGCCGTGCGCGCGTACTTAACATTTTTCTATATTAAATAATTATAAATTTTTGCGAACAATATATATATATAATAATAAAATCCCAAATGATTAAAATTACGATATTTTAAGTGTATAACATCAGTATAGATAACCGAACTGAGATAAATTAATTATAAGCAGCAAATAATTACATAAAAAATAATAGTTATTCGAAAATATATAATAATTTACAAAATCATCAAAGTCATCTGCCCGTTCGCGTCGGTCATACTATACCACTCGTAGGCTAGGTTATATGGAAACAGTGACATCTTAATTATTAATTAGAATGTTATACACTAAACTATAATTTCCATCTAGATGAAATGCTAAAAGTGACTATTATATTTATTTTCATAAGGATGAATATCAAATTATAGAAATCATCTAGTTTTTGTTAATGTATACAAATCTATATCGGCGCGCGCCATGTATGCATTAAGCAAACTCACTTTGGGTGACGTTTTCTTAAAACAACAAACTTTGCAAGCCGTTGCTTAGCAACGCGTAGCGACAATTGTTATTAACATGGCGGAATAAATTGCATGTCAAATTAATTATTTTATCGAAAATATTACAAATATGAGGAAAAAAAAGTATCCTATGTTCATCCCGAGACCCTCAAGATAGAGATACTATATGAGTATTTTATCACAATTAAATTAGCGGTTTGGCCCTGATTGCGTAAAAGACAGACAGACACAACGACAGAGACTTTCGAATTTATAATATAGGTATGGATTTAAATTTCACACGAAGTTTTTGATGCACTTTAGTGCTATTTCAAAACTATACTAAATCTTTTTATTCATTAGACACCGAGATAAAGTATGTAATGGACAATAAGGTTCACAATAAGTATTTCAGATATTGCCTCAAGTACCTATTCCATATTTTGCCTTGATATTGAATAAAATACAGGAATTACCTATAGGAGGTACCTACAGATCTCTGATAATGTATTTATAACAATTAAAATTTAATACCTAACAATATCTTTTGTCTGTTTTCAGACGTTAGCATCACTATGCGTGTCAGAGCCTGCCGTGGAACCAAAGACTGAAGATGCACAAGATTCAGAAGAACCTCCAGAAGGATATTATGCTTTCGTTGAATCACCCAATGCCACTCCACCCAGGTGCGTAGAATAAAAAAAATGTATGAAATTTATAATTTTAAGCCATTGATTAAGACCAATTGGTACAAAAATCAGTGGCGTAGCTAGGGGGGTGCGAGCGGTGCGGTCGCACCGGGCATCAAAAGAAAAAGGGGCATCAAAGTCGATGATCACTTTGTTTTTAGACCTTAGACCATTTTAAAGGGCATCAAGTCCCCTAAGCCGCACCGGGCATCAAAAGAAAAGGGGCATCAAAGTCGACGATGACTTTGTTTTTTTAGATCTCATCAAAAGAAAAGGGGCATCAAAGTCGACGATCACTTTGTTTTTTTTTTTAGAACTCATCAAAAGTAAAGGGGCATCAAAGTCGACGATCACTTTGTTTTTTTTAGACCTTAGACCATTTTAAACGGCATCAAGTCCCCTAAGCCGCACCGGGCAGTAAATACCCTAGCTACGCCACTGACAAAAATCCAACATAAAAATTGAAAAAATTATGTTGCATCAAAACCAAAAAGTAAAAATTATAATCATGCAAATAAAACCTTTACATATATTATAATGGATAATTGGGATCAACGAATATCCAAAGATTTAAAATTTTAACGATCATCTCAATTGATGTCCTCCATAAACTCAGCGCAATATAATGTAGATTTCTCCGTAGCAAGCTCTCTCTTAAGTCTTAAACGTTGATTACTCGTTTAATACTTTCGAGTGCGACGCCAGGACTTTCACTAGAATGTTACAAATATAGAATAATGGTGGATGCTGTCATCAAACACCGTGAGATGAGTGATGAATGATGACGACGCTATTGTGTTCTGGTCTTTGGAGACAACTTGGTCTCAAGTGCTTGCCAATTCTTTTTCTTTAAGATCTCCATCAGTTAGCAGGCACCTGTTCTAGAATATTTTTTTATTTTATTTTTATAAAACACATTTCCTGTTGACATCCATATATTTACATATGTTTGTTTTTTTATCTGTGTTATTAAATAGGCGCTAATATCATGTTTATTTGTCGTTTAACATTGATTCACGTGAAGTATTTGATAGTAAACGGTAAAATCGTTTTGTAAAACTTAGGAATACTGATATTACGGCACATTGTGTTAACAATAAGTTGTGAACTTTGGTTACCAATGGCGAACAACTGACATACTTTTGTATAATATACTTATTTAAATATTGCTTTAAAGAATGTGCCAGTATGGAAAGTAAGGAAATTCCATTAAGATTTTATACCTGAGTTGAAGTATTAAGAATTGTAATTCTCATTCAAATACCTAGTGTAAATGAAAATTGGAGTTTGCTATGTTTACCTCATTTATTATATTTTTATAGAGATACCACAATGTAATATTACATTGTTTTTAATTTAACCCAAGGACGGGAGTTGAATTTTTAGGCAATTACTTATAAGTTTAAGTACTTAAATCTATATTTTATTTATGTATTATTTAGGATTTATTAGTAACGTAGTTGTTGTCGTGGCCGCCCTGATGTAGCAGTAGATTACACTTTTATTTATTTTATATTTTTTTCTTACGTTTAATCATTTTCTTGCTGAGTGAACAAAGTGCAAAAGTTCAAAAAATCTAATCCCCTTTAGTTACAGGTCGGCCATGATTCTTTGACCGCACTGTAGGTTCTACGTACCTATATTTATATTAATGTAAAAATTTCATTATTAAGATTAATATTTAAAATGTACGTTAAGTTTGCATATTAGTTTTTTGTCAATTTATGCAAGATTCTGGTAAATAATCTTCCCTGTAATCCCTTTAGGGTGCGCCCGCCCCCCTACAGGCAGGTGGCTGCGGAATGTTCGCCAGCGGGTGAACGTGCGCACGTCAGCGCCAACAACCTGTGCGGCGACTTAAACCGCGGCGTTATACCGCGCAACCCGCTCGGACAGAACCCTAATGGGGAGCCTTACCCTTTGTAAGTATTTTTTATTGTTATATAGGTTAAAGGAAATTATTTGATTTTCATCAAACTATGTCGAAATTATTACACGCGCGCTTACATCTCATACGTTTAATAAAAAAATCTTCCTTCTTAAATGTGAAATACTTTACAAAAATAGGTACTATTTATTATTACAGTGAATTAATCCGCAACCACACACTGCGCTTCCTGTCGCGTACTCTACCTGTACTGCGCGCGGACGACGCACTACCACGCGTGGCGCACGTCACGCAACCACAAGATGACCATCAAGACCACCATGACCACAACGACGACCACTTACAGCACAACAGGTATGTATAATATAAAATAACTAGCGACCCGCCCGCTTAACCTTATTGTTATATTATAGCCAATTTATACAAAACGTTTACATAAATTGTTTTCTAAGTGTAGTATTCTGACGTATAAGTAATATTAAGAACTTTAAAGTTTCATCTAAATGCGTTCAGTAGTTTTTGTGTTGAAGAGAAACAAAGATTTGTCATTCCTCGCAAACTTTCACATTCTATATAAATAAAATAAAATTGTAACTGATCGCTGTCTGTTCTTAGAAGATATATGAGAAAATCTATTATTGGGGCCATATAGTAGAACCGCAAACGGGTCGCTAGTAATAATTAAATTATCGAAAACCTCCAGGCTAGAAGACCGCGCTCGTCGCTCGCTCGATTCCCCTACGCAAGACGCACAAACGAAGGGTTCGCGTGAGGCGCGCTCATTCCAAGAAGTGCCCTCTAGCCAACTCAGTGTTGAACACCGAGCTGACTCACGCGGCTTCTGCGATGGCGGTGGTGTGTGAGTATACCATTATTTTGTAATATTTTTTTTTGCATATAGCTGGGTAGATCGAAGAAACCTGGTGTTAAAACGTTGATTGATTTGATTATATTTAGTCAACACATCTTTATATGTCTCCGAAATTAAGCAATGCGTCTTGACGAAGTCGAAAAAGTCTAAGAAGCGACTTTTTATTTTTAAGTAATTAATATAAATTAATAAAAATATCACTGCAAATTTTTGAAAATATTTATTAATACAGACTAAAAATAACATTCAAAACTAACACTTCCAAATCTTTACATATTTAAGTACTATACAAATGTGACGATATTACAATTTCAATAACAAAAGGACATGTCAAATTTAACATTATGTTCAAAATAATAATTAAATTTCAATGAACAATAGTTGAATCATTTTCAAAATTGAACACAGATTACAAAATTTGATGAAAATTGTTTTTTTTTTTCTTCTAAATATAGAATACTTTAATATAAAAAGCTTCATATATATTTGTTTTTGTTGTTATTTCAACAAGAAAAATCGTTGACAAATGTATCATTTTAAATATAATATAATAATAACAAACAGTTTTAGCTATGAACTCATAAATTTATATTATTAAACTCTAACTACTTGTTGTTTTTTATTATAAGTAGACCTTTATTAATCATGCAATTTTATTTAATAGCCACCTATGGCTTTGCCCGCTTAAACTTAATTATATTATGGTAAAAATATACAAAATGTGTACATACAGTAGCCTGTTTTTTTGTAAAGTTTCATCTAAATCCGTTCAGTAATTTTTAGGTAAATGGAACATCCACATAAACATTGACATGTCAATTTTAATTTATTTTTTTAGTTTCAATATTAAGTAGGATCACATATAATTTGATATAGTTTTGTGTAACTATTACAAAACGTCCTATAAAATTAGCCTATTAGCCTTGTGTAATATATATGTAAATAAAACATCCACTAATGTTAATTGTTGTAAAACTTGTTGGATTCAGTTGGATTAGAGTATACCTGTATATAATAAAATTCCGCAGTGTATTCTAAGTTTGCCATTACCAAAATTTAAAATATCTGTAAAAAAAATTCTAACAAGTAAAGCTTACACTGTTCAAAATATTTAGAGGAGAAACATGTATGGAATTAATGTTTATTGAATGTAATGCAGGATAACTGCTAGCAAATGTAATAATTAAATTATACCATTGACTTTGAAAAAAGCAACTGTTGAGTTTCTTGCCAGCTCCTCTCAGCAGAGCTGCCTTCCAAACCGGTGGTAGCTTTTTTGTTTACATGTTCATTCAACAATTCAAATAGGCTTATAATAGTCTATTTGAATAAAGAATATTTAGAATTTGAATTTATTATGTCAAATTCATCGGTATCAAATGTCAAAATTAACAATACCAACCAATAAATAGTTAAAGTAAAGGTACAATAAAACAAACAGTAAAAGTAAAATTTTACTTATTTGATAGTACCAGGATATCATATGCATTAAGAAAATAGTTTTTTGTCGTCCATATTACATAATTTATATAAGATACTTCTACTTTAGGTTGGTCTTCATATTACAAGAAAATATGAGCAATAGAAAAACATGTCTATTAAGGTGTTTCCATTAGTCTGCGTGAATCTAGTCGAATCTACGTAGGTTTCGCTCCTAGTCGCTCCAGATCTGCTCGTACTAGTTCCAATGAGTCCGATATTTTGCCATCTATGAAACACACTCGCTTGTCCGTCTCTATCTGTAAATGTATAAATTTATTGTTATAGTCTATACTAAGATTTGAATAATTTAGGTTATTGCTCGTTGAAATTCAATATCGAGTGTCGTCCTACCAGACAAGTAAAAATTAAATAATTCAAGTATAAATTCCCCCAATGGGGTTCGAAGCCACGACCACACATTTTTTTAATTTTTAGGGCCAGTTTCACTACTGCTGATAAAGTCCTGGATAGACTTATCTGCCAGACAAGCTATAAATTTTGGTTTCACAGGTCTCGAATAGATATATCCAGTAGATACACATTTGATATACACACTTCTTTTTTACATACTTATTTAAAACTGTCTCTTTCCCGACTAAGACAAGAAAAATATTTTAGGAAACCTACAAAAAAGTGAATCCTTCAGTTATGCCTGAACATGGCAGGACCTAACCCTCGCTTCTAAATCGTATATAAAATTCGACGTAGCTCGATAAGAATGTATGGCTGAAGTGGCCAGAGCGCTGGGACAGTAAACTAGAAGCGCGGGTTTAAGTTCCGCTACGTTAAAATTTTATTATGTTATCTAAAATATATCGCAAATTACTTATAAGCATAAAACATATACCTCAGCTCGATACCGCAAATGGTTAGGCCACACGCACTTCTCAAAGTAACCGGCGATGTCCGGCGGGTCGTAGAGTCGGTGCACTCGTCGGGCCGCGCACTCCCCGTAATCGAGCACAAAGTAATATCTATAAATAATTTTAAACATTTTATGTTAAATGTCTGAATAATAAAGAAAAATACAATATAAATTTGCTATTTCTGATATTCAGTCCCTATTCGCCCTCAAGTTTGAGATCGATCTTAAAATGCCGCTTTCATTCATAGATTTTCATATATAATTTATAAATGAAACGGCATCTCAAAATAGATTTCAGACTTGAGAAAGGTTTAGAAAAATTTAATGTAAGTTAAATATATAATTAAAAAAATCTAATCATTTTTCTTTCCTCCTTGCTTTTAAAAATTAGAGGAACGAAGTGTCTTACGATTAGGTTCACTCTGTCTACAGTACGGTCGACGAGTCGCGGCCTTTAACTTTCGCGCATTGTTCATTCGGGAGTCTGGAGGACTGTACTAAGCTTTATAATAGAAAAAGTAAATCTCAACTAACCTCAAATCACAAATGTCCAAAATAGGTTTATAGTTCAACGCAGTAAACCCTTCAACCACTATGAATTTCTTCCCAGTAATTTCCAACCTTTCGTTTCTTTCAACTGACTTTGAATGTGAACAATCTTCTCCTTTTACAGTACTCATTATATCTTTAAACATGGCCGCCATATCCAAAGCAGATAAAATATCATAGTTATTATGATCTATGCCCTCACATTTAACATGATTTGGACTATCATCGGGATAAAAATATTTATCTTGATGAAATACGTAAACTGGGGTTAATAAATCATGTAGTTTATTCGATAATGTAGTTTTTCCGCCGCATGTTACTCCTGAAATGCCTATTATAATCCAGTCTTTCGCCGCCATTTTGTATATATTTCTTTTTATAAATACGGGTAAATGTGGTAGAGTGTGAAAGACATTAATCCTCCTATAAAAAAAAATCCCCAAACAGCGCAAACTAGAAGGGCCCACTGTGGGTCCGGAATGTACGCGTATATTGTTAAATCTGAAATGTAAGAAACAATATTCATACAACCTTATAAAAATATTAAATTACTTGTAAATGTAAACACATTAAAAAAATTACCTTGGTCAATAAAAGGATAGGAATTAACCCAAAACACGAAAATAATGTATATAACAAGGGTGGTCACTAAAAGACACTTGCCTAACAATCTATCGGGAATTTCCATAAATACATCACTATAAACACTTCTTGTTTCATAAATAGTGTTTAAAAATATTATTGACAATTTTTTTCTTTATTAACCAACAAAGTATGTTTTTTCAAATTCTTCAAATGTCTCATCTGGGAATAAAATAGATTTTTCTTGTTCCTTTTTAACTTCAATTCTTGCACACAATGGCTTGCCTTTGATTGCTCTTTCCACAATCTGTAAAAGATAAATATTACATTAGAATATAATACTTAAACATACATATCCATTATGCAAGTTTAATTAAAATGGATTTTATTTAAACGTAACAGTAAAGTTAAAATCCTTGGTGTCAAAGCAAAGCATAGCGTTAAGTTCCACCACTCAACATGCTATGCCTCCAGAATTTGGTGGAAAATGGGGAACAGAAGTGTCTTAGTGGGAATGATGTGTTTTAACTCTAGGTTCTCAGTTTCTCTGCTTATTCTTTTATGTGTGAGATACAGTGTAAAACTATAAAAAAAGAATTATGCTACTTTTATACATTTTAAAGAGTGATTCTATAATAATATAAAAAGCATATTATATTCTATATCTTATCAGTAACTGCAGTAGTAAAACAATAGTCAATAAAATAAATACACCTATCTCATGATTACATACATTTAAAATATCAACTACAGTATTATTTAGCTTCCTAGTTCTATACAAGGCCAAGGTCAGAGCTCTTCTAGCCTAGCCTTCCACGAAAAGCCGCTGTCAACGGTGGTGTACACATTAAAAAAGAAAGTCCTAATAAGTATAGATGTCCAAAGTATTGGACAATATTTTTTTTTATAACAATTTTAACATACTACAAACCTTTTTTGCTATAGCGGTGTCAGCAGTAGGAGTTGACAATGCCAGCAGTTTCTGTATATTCTCTTCAATCACTTCTTCCTTGGATTTTGGTTTATTTTGTTGTTGTTGTTTTTTATTCTTTTTGTATGGGTGGCTGGAAACTAAGTATTACAATTATTTTATTTATTATTCCCTCGAGTGGGATCGAACTCATAACTGTCGCGCTATAAATACACACTACTTGGCCCGACTGCTCCCTTATTTTTAATAAATATATATTTGTTTTTACAAGAAGCTCATAATGTAGGCAAGCGCATGCAAATCTTATCTAAAATGTGTTTTTTCCTAACGTATGAAACGGACGTAATCCGTACACTATATAACAATTTATGAATTTACAGTAAATCGCGACAAGTGAATGACGCAACGAGTCTCTACAAATATTACATATAGTTTTACAAACCTTGACCCTGCTGACGGTTTGGGTTGTTACGACGTCGAGACTTTTTAGTATTTTCTGGAAGAAATAACTATTATGTTAAATATAAACAATTAATATAATTACTTATAATAAAGAATTTGTTACTTAAGTGTACCTTCTGGGTCCACGAGCGCTAGAGCCTGTCGCACTAATGCTGAAGACATTTTAATTCATAGGTACACAGTTTAATTAGCATTTATGGGATATTTAATAAATGCTCATTTTTATTTTCTAACCTATAAAACAACTATAAAATGAACGTGAACTGACAATTTTGACAAGTGACAATTCGAGAATATTTAAAATGTCAAATTAAGAGTAGTTATAGCTAATGTTATCTGTTAAGCACGTTCCATACATGTTTTTAGTTATAGTCTGGCAAATATGTTATTGATAATGGGAAGCACGCGAGGCAAACTGCGCAGTATACGTATGCGCATAGAACATTCGATCAGTGTTACCCTGTTGTGTTGTTTTACCCCACGCTTAGCAAATCACATTTACCTATACGATAATTAAAATATCTGATCATGTTTATGTTACAGTAAATTATACAAAACGATAATTTTATGAGGATATGTAAATATCGAAAAATAATCAGCTGTTCCATACATAGTTGTCGAGAATAAAATCAAGACTAGTCCGAAAGTATAATAATTCTTTTAGTCAATAAATAATTAATTAATTCTA
>DWNA01003429.1:0-10076 GCA_018249835.1 Heliconius besckei
ATTTTAGTTTTTCAGTTTACTGTATTACTCAGAGTGTTCAGAGTTAAGACACTCCGTTTCCCATTTTTCGCCCAATTATTGACATATCGCGTGGTTGTCGAGTGGTGGATTTACACGTCGCTCTTTGCCTTGTTACCAGGGCCAGAAAATGAAAACATTTTCTTCTCTCGAATTGGAATTGAACCTGTAAACCTATGACAGTCGTGAATACAGTCAGTCGCTATTCCGCTGCGCCACGATGGCCTCAAAAACATTGCAAAAACAATGATGCAATGGTCAAACAGAATCTAAGCGTTAAGAGTTAAAACATTCCATTCTCCGTTTTTAACCTTTTTTTAGACAAACAAATCGGGAATGCTACAACCATCACATGTAGGGTTCGTAAAATACCAAAACGTTAGAAAAGAAAATTATTGAATCATTATTTGAGGATATAACATTTATTTAATAATGTTTGATTGTTCTTGTTATTTCCATATTGGAGGCCCAATCCTTAACAGTGAGTACCTACCTATAGTTCTATTCAGTATAGTCGTTTTCAAAGCGCTACGTTGAGATGCGCCACTCAACACACAATGTCGCCGAAATTGGGCAGTGCGTGGGGAACGTAGTGTCTTGACACTTGGGACCCTCCGCTTACCCTGTTACATTTAGGATAAAGTGTAAAGTGAAAACATGTTTCACTAAGTGAAACATATGCGCTGGCGCAGTCGCAGGAAGCTAATTATATGTATCGATAATGACACGTTCACGTATAGCTTGTTTGAGGTTTTCCTCTTAGATGCTGGTGTATTTAGGTTGTGTTTTTAGGTTTAATTTAAAATAAGATAACTCTTTATAATATATGAGAAATTGTATGTATCATTTCAATTGATATCAAAAATGAATCTGCTCTAGTCAAATCGATAGAAACCATGAATTTCAGGTTAAGATGAGAAAAGACCTCCCCTTAAGAAACTGCCTCGATTTAGAACCAAACCTACAACTTTCACAGATACGATAAAAAAATCTTGATAAAAATAAACTAAAAGAACACAAAACATGAAATATATTTAGTAATTCCTCATACACTAACGACCGCATGACTAATAACGGGCATCGAACTAGTTACCGTTGTCGTGTGGGAACGCGAACAATGAGGCTTTGTAATAAAAAATATGTATGTATGTATATGAAAACGAGTCGCTGTGGACGTGTGTCAGTTTTTATGAAAGAACCGCCCGCCTACTTTAAATAAACAATGTCACGTCGTACGATGTTTTACTTAGTGAGATAGCAATAGCATTTGATTTTTAGTTTCACACTGTATATAGTGTTTACTTTTACTGTAATTGTTCACTTCAAAATTGAAAAAAAAATATATATTTGCAGACCCATCATAGCTTAACCAGAATAAACATAGCTTAACCAAAACAAACCCTGTAATAATTACTTCTATAGCAGCTATAAATTGAACTAGAAGCCATAGTACCAAACAATATCTACATATATTCTATACTATAGCATGTAAAGTATTGTACTATCACAATTGTAATCTCAAACGAAGGTCGCGCACCCACGTTCACTTTGCGTTATATAAATCAAAATATAACGACGTGTCAATCACGAGTGGTGGGTCACCACACTTTATAAATAAAATGCAACCTATTAATATAAGGTATGAGCCTCCACCATTGAATACGCAATGCCCCCAGAATTTGGTGGAAATTGCGGAGGTTAAGTGCCGTAATGGAATTGTGTCTTAGTTTCTTAACACTAGGTTCCCGGGTTTCCTCTGCCTTCGCTACTATGTGCATGATAGAGTCTGAAGATTTGTTAACAATAATAGTAAATAAAAGGCAGTAGTTCCTGATGTTAGAGTTTTCAACATATCAACCTTTTTATAATAAGGTTTATAATGTTACTATAGATATATGTAGATAAGAAATAATTACCCTAAACATATTCAAATCTGCTACCACCGAAACAAACAAAAAACAAACAATAAATAACTAAAAATCGCACCACTTCGTACAAACAAACTATTAAATACACATTATTTCTCCGAAATAAAACCTTAAGTATTAGAAAGTATTAAATTACTTTCTAAACAATTAAAAACTTCGATAAGTAATTACATTTTTCATCGACTTTTTATCTTTATCGATCTATTTGTATATAGATTAGAAATCTTTAGGAGATATTGTCCAGTTCTTCCGGAATATACATATAATCTTTTAAGACATTTTAGGCAGAGAGAATCTAATGTTAAGAAATTCCGTTTTCCGTTTTTCGCCCGAATGCGAAACACAGTGACAGACCTCAACGCCGCACCCCTTTTGTGTTGTCAGTACCGGGAATTTAACATAAATATAATCATTTCCCGGCGGGGGACTTTATCTATACGTAGAAATAAAATTAAAGAGTCCATCTGTCATTTCCAAATAACCATGTTACTCCGACCGTATAGAGATATTTACACGATATCAAAACACAAATAAATAATTATATAATTTCTTTCTGTTTGTCCGGGCTAATCCCCGGGACAGCTGAACCGATTGTCTAACGCAGAAATACTTAATTTTAGTAAGAATAATATGCCTAAAAAATTGAAATTATAATTTATTAAGTGCATAACATTATAGATAATCATACTAAAATAATACAATTAAATTATATTAAATAAATTTTCATATAGTTCAAGCGGGCGAAGCCGCAGGGAACCGATAGTTACTAATATAAATAAAATATTTTGAGACTGATTTAGGAATAAGACCATATTGGCGAAGCGGCACAGTCTAAGTATAATTGTTGTGGGTTCAATTTCAACTTGGAGGAATGAGTTATTTTCATTTCCCCGATCTGGTAACAAAAAGTGCTGTTTCAAAAATTAGATAATACAGGTTTTTAGATACGTAACTTTCATTTTACTTATTTCCTTTTGAATTATTATCGCAAAAACATTCGCGAAATAACCTTGATCGATTAAGCCACAAAATTATTTGATAAAGAGATTAATATCGTTTTAAAAACAAAATTCCTTGTGTTATATCTCTACAGAACACGCCCTTAAATTAAAAAAGGTACCTTTTTATAGTTTCACGCTTTTTCCTTTTTCAAGAATTAAGGCAAACAACCTAAAACCGTCGCGTTTACATTTACGACGCTATCCCACTGCCTTGTGACGGATCCTAAAAATTTAATGTATTACTTTGAGAACAAGCGGTCACCTAGCCTCAAGACACCAGTCTCCACTTTCCGTGGTTTATCTAACCTCTATAAAACCTGACATCCTAACATCATTGCAACCTGTGGCTTTGACTGATAAAAAAAGACAAAGATAATGCAATGATATCTTTCTTAACCAATATAGATAAGATAAGTCAAATAAACTTTCACTGTGTAAACGGTAAACTCATATTAATATTAGCTAAATGTTAACCAATTTGTGTATTTTTTATCTTTTTTAATATGTCACATAACCAATAAATATAATATGAAACTCTTCCATGTCTAAGTGAATGATAGATAATGCTTAGCCCGAACTACACAGAGGTACAAAGTTTAAATTCCTGTCATTGTTTAAATTCCTGTCATTGCTATGATAGTAATGTCTATTTGAATTAAGGAATAAGACAATATAGCAACTTTCACATTGATTGAAATTAAAGAAATGTAATGAACTTTATTGTAAGTATATAATATTAAGACTTGGAGATGCAAGTAAATTCATTATTGTTTAGATTGCAGTTGCATGCTTGTGCTCCTGCGTCACAACATACTCATTTGTAAATTGCTTGTTTAGCTTTAAATATATATATTTGCCTTGCATTTACTTATCTAATTAAGTCAATACAAATAATAAAGATTTGAATATGACACATAAAATATTAAAAGGAAAAAAAGCTCTTAAAATACTCTTTTCTCCATGCATTGCTCAATTTTTTGGCTAAATAGAGGTGAGTAGTGGAATTTGTCTCAAAGACACTACATTTAACAACACAATATAATAAAACATAACCATTAACAGACCAGAACATGCACTAATATTCAGTTTTAATTTTTTTATTTAATATATATATCAAATTATTCTAAAGATTGCAATCTTTACTACAAATAAGACAGTTTTATTATTACAAGTTTAATATTTTGTTCCCTTAGTCATATTCTTTTCAATTTTAAAAGAAAATATTTAAATTTATCATGTATGATAAAATTCATATTATTTTATAAACATTGGTGATTCATGTGTCCACTCATTTTGCAAAATGTATTTAAAAAAAAAAGTATTTAAATTTATAAAATATAGCTCTTTATTTTGTGAAATTTCTTTCAATTCGCATGGGGATTACCCCTTTTTTTTAATGATATATCTAGTTCTTTGAGATTTATCTACATGAATAGATTATCGAAAGTTTATAGCAATAAGAACCTTGAAATTAAATGTCGAGGCTTTATAGACAAATAGTGTGAATAATTTTCTATTTTCGCACTTCATATTTGTAATTATTTGTGTTTATCTGTACAAGTTATATAAGTAATTGAATATAAGTTGTACAAACAATTTCGTTTATGAAATCGGCAGTCACGACTGTGAAACAAATGATAATAACCAAACGGAAAGGTCACAAAGAGATATTATTTCTCGCTAAATTACACGACCTTTTCATATTACTTTCACCGTTTCATCAATGAAATGCTTACCATTTAAACCTAGTTTTACTATGAAAAATGTACTCAACAAAAACCGTTGAATCCGTTCTATACATATCGTACAGTAAGTTTAACTAAAAATGCATGAAAATTACTCACTTGCGACAATACGTGTTATTTATTAACAGTTGCATCGGCACGACCAATTATGATAAGAATTCACGATAAAATATAATTACATATAAGGTAAAATAATTTTTGAAGTAAAATTGTGCGTTGCTACAATATGTCGCGGTCACTCACATTGACACAAACAAATAAAACAAAAACGAATAACACTTACTAAACCAACTTTGGTCACTTATTAATACTTGTTTTGTATAAATATATTTAAATAATAAAAATAAAAAAAACAATTGATTAAGACACATCACATCCGAGCCGTGTCGGTACAAATTCTTTTTGATTTTTTGAATTGATTGATTGATTTCATTCAACTACTAGTACCATATCAGATCACTCATTCGGGTGAATACAGATTAAATATGTATTTGCTTCTTTTTAAGCTGTGGAGATACACAGATTAAAAAGGACTAGATTTATAATAGAACTTATTATTCAGCGCTTACTGATGTGATCAAAGTTTTTAATTTTGCATATCATAAAAAAATATAGGGCCACCGACACCATAGTGCAGTAACGTCTGACTGTAATTATAACGGTTGACGTTCGATCATACTTGGGAATATCAGAATAATTATGATTATATTTAATTAATTATCTTAAATAGTAATATTAAGAAATAAAAGATTAAAAATATTGAATTACCCAGGTTTGGAAAATCCACAAGAATATTAGATGAGAAATTATTTACCTACTGATAAGTACATTTTACATCAGAATATGAACTTGTTGTTGTTATATCTTTATGTTATGTTTTGAGTAAATGTATTCTGTGTCATTATGACATTTACATAGAATAGATTGTATTTTGTAAGCTGTGCTTTGTATAGTATGTATTATTTATATAAAATGAATGTTTGACGATTACGTTGAAAATACTATCCTTCATTAAAAAATATTAATAATTTCAATATAAATCATTTAAAATAATAGCATAAATATGGCCGACAATGCAGAAAACTCGGAGTCGCCAAAGCAAGAAAAAACAGAGTTTAAAATGCCTGTGCTGGTAGGACGAATAGGAAAATTGCCTAAAAAAGTTAAACCAGAATCTGAAAGTTCCAATGAAAGCTCAAGCCAGCAAAAAACAAGTGAAAACACAATTGAAATTAAATCTAAAAGTTCTCTACCACCTGCAGTTTTGTTAAAAGAAATATCTACTCCTATACCATATAAAGAACCTAAATGGTCAGGAATATGCCCTGATGGTAGGTTTTATAGGGTTTTAAATAAAAAATAATAAAGGCATTTTTAACCAAACTTAAACCAGATGAATTATGAAAACACGTTTCAAACACTGCAGTAGTCCTTGGTCTCGAGTAGACTATGGAAACAAATATATTAGATTAATCCAGCTTAAAAGTACAGCTAAAAGATCGCAAAAATCTGAGATCTTTTTATTTAAGATGTCTTGACTTAGGATTTGTTATATACTTTAAGTTTTATCTTTACAGGCTCTGATTATGGTCTAGAAGTTTTGAAATCAGGTATGATTGTGGAAAAAGTGGATCTTACAAACAAGCCTTACTATGTGTTTGGGAGACTTGCTAATTGTGATGTTGTGATGGCTCATCCAACTATATCCAGGTGATGAAAATACTTAAGTATCTTGATAATATTCTTTAGCTTCATGCTGTTTCTGATCATGCATGCTAATCATACATTTATCCAATTTTGAGACATTTCATGTTGAGTGATGGAATTCAATGTCACACTTTATTTTGTTACCAAAACGAGGAAATGAAATGAATTCATTTCCCAGAGCAAGAATTAATCTCACATGAGTTACGTTGAAAGTCAGATGTTTTATCTCTCATATTAACATCATTGTAGCAAAGTTCAGTGTTGAATTCAAGCACTTCATAAAATATTTCAATTTTATATTGAAAATTCCTATTCCTTTTTGTTTTACTTAGTTTTCCTTGCCTACACTGCTTTATATGAGTAATGGCATGAACCTAGAAATTCAAATGTGCCCCTTAACATATTGCTAACATTTTAGACATCACGCAGTACTCCAATACAAAGCATTCGTGGAAGAAGGCGAACAACCCTCTGGCTGGTATATTTTGGATCTCGGCAGTACACATGGTACATTTGTTAATAGAGAGAGGATAAAGGATAACCATTATGTAAGAATAAGAGTTGGATATCAAATTAAATTTGGTTCTAGTTCAAGGACATATATTGTTTTGGTGAGATTTTTATAATAACTAAAAAAAAAAAAAATTTCTTAGATGAAATAGTGTTTTTATTACCTACAGTATAAAAATTGAAAGTATTTGATATACATAGGCAAAATTATGTGTCTGTCCTGTTTTTGTATGTTTTAATACCTATTTTTTTTACTTTTGACACTATTTTGACATATCTGTCTTGAAATTACAACATTGGACTATTATGATATTACCCATTAAGATACTTTGGTTTCCTGCGTTCCACCAATTTTTAAGGTATTGCATGTTGAGTAAGATAAAAATATTAAGTATTTCATTTCCTCAAGTGGAAATTGAATCCACAATCTGTCATGTTTACATGTCCCTAAATATATTGTCTACCCTATGTTGCTTACATAATATATATATTTAATTCTGATTATTTTTTAAGGGTCCAGACTTCGATAATGAAGGTGAATCAGAATTAACCGTAACAGAAATAAAGAAGAGATCATTAAACATGAAATTAGAAAGAGATAGAATAATACAAGAAGCTATAGAACAAAGGGAGAGAGATAGAGTCAAAGAAGAGAAGAGAAGGGAAGAGCAGGGAATTGATTGGGGAATGGGTAAATATGTATAGGATATACACTTTCACACTGTATCCCGCATGTAGCGTTGTAGGCAGAGGGATCTTAGTGCTCAGACACTTCATTCCTTATATATCACCTAATTTTTTAAAGTGTTGCGTGTTAAGTGCCGGTATTTAGAGTGAGGTTTTCCTAGTTACCAGAGCGAGAAAGTAAATATTTTAAATAGTTAATTCCCAAGTGGGAATCCAACCCACAACCATTGCATTTGCAGTCAGACAATGTCCTACTGTACAATAACTCAAATTTAAGCAGAAAGCAAAGAATGGAGTGACATAACACTGAAGTCTGTACCCTATATTTTTATATGTGTGTTCATACAAATTGCAGCATGTAAGCAATAAGCAAGCAAGCAATTGCCTTGATGGTTAATTTTTTTGTGTTCCATGGGACTGTAGACATAATATTTTATACTATTGAGATAAATAGTCTACACTAATGAACAGATGGACAACAAAATGATCATTTAAAGGTTCCATTTTTTATTTTGAGGTACTCTAAAAAATTTCTTAATATTTTTTTTAGGTGAAGATGCAGAAGAAGACCCCGATTTAGCAGATAACCCATATGCTCAAACTACCAATGAAGAGTTATACTTGGATGACCCTAAGAAAACACTCCGAGGTTACTTTGAGAGGGAAGGGCATGAATTGTCTTATAATTGTGAGGAACGAGGTGTTGGACAGTATATTTGCAGGTGAGCTTAGAGCAGGTTTAATTCCTTTTAAGGGAAAATTAGTTTAGCCGTCATTTAAAATGCACTTTTTTAATACTCTTTTGACTATACTATATGCCTGGGTAAATTTGTCTGGCTCCTTAATTTTTTCTTAAAAAACCTATTATAAATATAATATTAAATTTTACCGTTAACAAGCAACACTATAGTGCCTTCTATGAGAAATATTCTTACATTACTTTGTTTCTCGTATAGTAATATTTTAACGGACTGAAAATTGTGAATCAACACAAACTGCACAAGAAGATCCGCAGAGTATATCACTGAATTTTTCGTATAACTTCCTTGAGAAATTTCCTTGGGGACAGAAAGTACTAAGACAGAATTAAGTAAATAAGCACTAAGAAAGAAACCAAAATTCCGACAGAAACGGGAATACAACGGGATTCAATAGGATTTTACATTTTAAAGTCCACACTATGATTTTTATAATATCCATTTTTTTATAATAACTATTTATTTCTTTCTTTTAACATTATCATCTATATTGTGCAAATCAATATATAATTCAAATCTAGTTCATTGCATATATTATTTCCAGAGTTGAACTCCCAATCGATGATTCAGTAGGCAAACCCGTCATAGCAGAAGTGATCCATCGGGGTAAAAAGAAAGAAGCAGTTATTGCTTGTGCCTTAGAAGCGTGTAGAATATTGGACCGAGCTGGTCTTTTGAGACAGGCGAAACATGGTAAATTGTGTCTAAATTGCTTTAAAGAAAAATATTTATGAGTGGTAAAATTTCAAAATTTTTCTTTGACCCTGTCAACGTTGCTGTTGTAGAGTTAATTAATTCAGTTAAACAATAACGCTATAAGTTTTTTACTGTTACAACTAACCTACATTCAGTTAGGTTGAGTAAAGCTTTTTACTTATTTTATATTGTTTCTAGTCGTTGTGACGCAATAGGAAAGCGTGTGACTGTCATCAGCTGAGGTTATAAGTTCGATTCCCATTCGGGGAAATAAAATATTTTACGTTTTCATTTTCTCGGTAACAAATCAAAGCGTGACGTCGAGTTTCAAGAATCATCTATGTCTATGTTTTGTTTTTCTATTCCAGTCCATTATTTTGTTTTTCTTACTTTCTTTTTATGTATTTCTTTCAAGAATCCCGTCGACGAAAGCAAAGGGACTGGAGCGCAGACGACTATTACGATTCTGATGAAGATACCTTCCTAGATAGAACTGGTAGTGTCGAAAAGAAGAGAAGAGCAAGGATGGAGAAACACGGGGTGGTCGCGGGTGAGGCGGAGCAACCTGTCACTTACGATGGTTTAGTAAGTAGGGCGCTGATCCCGCTCAATTTCGAGACAGTACATATTGAGTGGTGGAACTCAAAGAAATTAAAATAATTTATTCGCTCAATCAAACCCACTATCGTGTTTATTAATCACGCTCTATGTTCCATTATGGTCTTATACATAAAATTATAACACATACCCAAGGGTTTCATACCAATTCTATAATTATAGAACAATCACATCACTTTTAATGGTTGACAAACTTAAGTTTGTGTAAAATTAACTATAAATATGTCTTTGTAACGGATTCTGTAATATACATATAAATTTTTTGGCTTTTTTCTTTATTTCTTATGTAAGTTTTCACAGCAAAATGCAGCAAAAATTATGTACATAATAATTTTGATTGCATTAACTTGAAGATGATATTTGATATTAATTTCAGCTTGATGCTTTACTTAACCATTTTTCCCAAGA
>DWNA01003430.1:0-10076 GCA_018249835.1 Heliconius besckei
TAATAATTTTATTAGTGGTGAAAAACGTTGACTTCATTTGAAATAACGAGTCCGAATACGAATTAGCCTAATTAGAGGAATGATGGAGAAATTGCCAAGATTTTGAGGGAAACCTCAAACTATAATGTAGCACATTACAAATAGTTACTACATATTAAATTGGAGCATAAATCTAGAACACTTATCACTAAAAGAAATTAAATAATAATATAAGAAATATGCATTTAAATAAATATAAGGATATAAATATTTAACGCCAATCGTGGTGCAGGTGTGCACAGGTTGTGGATTCGATTCCTAGCCGAGGAAAAGAAATATTTAATATTTCCTTGCTCTGGGAGTTTCGAGAGACGTATCTTAATGTGGACGTAGTGTTTCACTAGATTCCCAGGTTCCTTTTGTCTATTCAAGCAGGGTACGAGATACAGCGTGAAGCTAAAAAATCAAATTACATATTTGTTTTAAAACTTTAGGGAAATATATAGTAACAGGTCAAACAACAAATCTATACAAGTATATTTTTCATTTCGCAATTGGAGAGGCGGCCCATTAATTTATAATAGCCAAAGTTGATAAAAATTTCAAACGTATCGAGTAATTCCACCAGCTCCACCCTCGACCCCCCAACGCCATTTAAATTTTTAAACTTCCCCGTTTTCGATCGATTTATTGTAATAATTTAAGAGTCACATGGCTTATGTCCGCGAGAAACAAACATACGTTTTATAAAATTTTAATATATCACATAATAGGATTGTACCTCCGTCAGTTGCGAATTAGGGTGTAAATAATGAAAGAGAACCGTCATGGCGCTGCTCATGGCGTCAGTCTGCCATTCCTTATTGCATTTTAAATCTAGATACGCCATACATTGTTCTCTTGCTTTTTTTATTATCTATTTTAATTTAATTAAACACTACAGATACGTGGTGTATACTCTTTTTTAAGTTTTCCATAATTAATAGCTTTAATTATACTTTATATTTATCTACTATTTAAAGTAAGTTTTCTCGTGCTTGAAGGGGTTCGGTTTTTATTTAGGTAAACACATTGCATTTCAAAATGAAAAGTATATTATAATAAAAAGTGTACTACATTCACTTCCAATATGTCGGTAAGTTAATAAGTTATAGCCGTCCTCAGATATGTCAATTAGCGTAACACTGATGTTAATCAGTAGTTGTTTGTATTTATTCCGGTTAAGCGCTAATTGACGTCTCTGAGCACGGCCTTTACTAGTCTAATAATAATAAAATACTCGTATTTTAAATTATTATTTTTTCATCTTCACGCTGTATCCCGCATACAGCAGGGTAGGTAGAGGGAACCTAGTGTTAAAATATTCCGCTTCCCACTTTCCACCGAATTCTGTAGGCATTGCGTGTTGAGTGGCGGAACTCAATGCCGCACTTCACGTCGACACGAGAGCGATAGAGAGAGATATTAAATATATAATTACCTCGAATAAGAATCGAACCCACAAACTAGTTCAACGTAATATAATTTGCAAAAAGTGAACCCAGTAACGATAGAAACTAGCTCTTTGGTAAAACCTTATCTATGCTGCTCTAGAACCGGAATATCCACTAAAACCCAGCGGTGCCATACCATCATAGGCCGATTCTAGATTATATAACGTCTCTATTGCTTATAGACACAAGCATATATGTATTTGTTTGTCTGATTATAAGATATTCCATCAAAAACATAAATGTAAAATAGAGCCAAGTTCAGTTCACCCACCGGAGGTATGGGTGCCGAGTTCTGTGTTCACTCGAAATATAATTTAAGCTCAAAATTTGATAAAATTTGAATTAATCTTCTTGGGAGAATACAATTTATATTGGCGCCAAAATATATAATAATATTCTGTTACTTTTTGGTTTTAAAACGCACAATTCGACAAATCGCTTCAATCTGTATCGACTTTAGCGTTCGTCATTAGAAAGTTGTTAGAGATACACTAATCATTATTTAAATAAACCAGCTTTCACGATATTTGGCTTAAGAAATACCATATTTCACACTTAATAGGCAGGTTTGGGTGAAATCGATTTAACGATACACGATTCGAAGTGCGTCGGATGATAACATCTAGGTTTTGCCCGCGGCTTTATTTGCGTAGGTTGTGATTTAAGTTTGTAAACAGTATATTTATAAAAGAGAGTTGGTACTCTTGAACACTAGGACACTTGAGTCATCATTTGATTAAGAAAAATTGAGTTACAATAACTTTGTGGAGTAATGAATGTATCTGACTATGTCAATTCTGAGATTGATTTTGAAATGCCGTTTTAATTTTTTCTTATAAATCTCAAGATCAATCTCAGACTTGAGAGCGATTTTTTAATACGTAATTTTTAAGTATCACTCGAAGGAATACTTTAATTTTATTTTTAGCGTCACGCGGGCATATAGCAGGGTAGGCAGAGAGCCTAATGTCAAGATACTCTGTTATGTACTCTCCGGTGCATAATAGAAAAAAAAAAAACAAATTGACATTTCCCAATTTAGTAAATAAATTCTGGCTAATTGAGCAGTGTCAATATTATGAACTGTTGTTATATTTAATCAAACACAATTATATAAATATTTAAATAACTAAAAATGCTGTGTATTTTTGAAACCAACAAGTAATAAAGCGGACGACGACTTCACATTAAATATAATAAAATATTAAATTTAAATTTTTGGTATGATCTCATTTCAGCGTTTCATACAAAATTAAAATAAATATCTATCATAAAGTAACTTTGATGAATATTCGAGATACTCGTTCATTGTAGAGTTATTTAATTATCTTATATTATACATTTTTATTTGGATGTTCAATTCTGAGCAACATAAACGTTGGAAACCGGTAATTTTTGGGTAAACGTAATAAATTTGTATGCAATAACAGTATGCGTGGGTTCGCGCTATTCACTTTTATTTATGACTCTACTTGTTTCATATTCAGCCGCGTTATTTATTCTGTGCTTGAATTTTAATTTTTATGCCATTTTATGTATTATCTATGGTCTTGCTGGTCATTATAAATTTTGGCCTTGTTGAAGTTTAGTTATGGTGTTTTATTTGTTTTGTGTATAGACAAAAAGTGAACCTTGATTTTAAATAGTTGAATAGAACTGTTTTATATTAAACTGTATTGATTTTTGTAATAAAAACCTTGAAACCTACCGCAATCTACCATTGATTTGTAACTAAAATTAGTTGTTACACGGATACGTTCCCGTAATTCTAATACGAAATACAAAATGAAAACATAAACAATATCGTAATATTAGCTAATTTGAAATCAGATGGCCCACTTTCCAGTTCGCAGTGTGAGTCGATTCAACCGGTTTGTTTACATTCATCACTGTGTGCCGCGCGCTAGTGTGAGTCACGTCGCGACGTCACTTTGTTTACGTTTACAGCCACAGTTGTGTGCGTGCAAACGTCACGGGGGCGCGTGTGTGTGGGTGTGTGCGCGTGACGTCACCGCGTCGTCACAGGTGCGCTGGTGTGCGTGCCGTCTACGCGTCACTGTGTGCACGTCAAGTCAATGTTACATTTTTGTGACCTTAACCGTCCGTAGACATTTTGCAAGACGCAACTTGTCCTTTACGTAATTGTCGTTAGTTTCATTAATATCTATGAACAGTGTTGTTCACTAGTGACAATATAAATGATAACTAGTGATGTGCCTCTATTCTTGTCAAGCGGCTAAATATACATTGAATGTTATCTGTCATAATCTATTGATAAATTCTGATAAATTGAATATTTGTTAGTGAATGTAATAAAGTATTTATTCTTATATTCTTTTCTTATTGATATTTTAATATCATTAACAATTACTCGATATACTTATTTTATAAATCTCAATAGTAATGCCCATTATATTTATACATAGCTTATTAGAAATTAAATTAAAAATAAAATGCCGGTTAATATTAAGACTCCCTTCCAGTTTCTACTAAAATGACATCATATTATATTGAAATAACTTTAATTATAAGTTTATTTATTTATGCAAATATATTCCCAGCCTATAAGGAATATGTACTGTTCTTATACTAACACTACTACTACTCACAGACTAATGAAAATTATACACCATGAACACTGCTTACATTTATCTAGCCATAAAGAGAAACTATTGACCAACATCATCAATATATAATCAACCTGGTTTCCTTATAATATTATACTGCCGTAAATAAATTGCGAAGAAAACATTCTTTTAATTTTTTTATAGCATTTAAATATTAAATTCAGCCATATTGGATACTATTCTATTCCTTATTTATAGAGTTCCGAACGTGCCAGTTGAACACTAAACACTTCGCCAATGTCATGTTCGCCAGAACGACGAAGGAGTTTGTGCGGTTAAAAAGAGAGAGTATATTATACAAGAAGAAAAAGTTATCGAAGAATGAAATTAACTATTGACTATTTCCTCACTCTTTCTAACAAGGCAAAGCATGGCGTTTACGCAAATCGTAAACGCCATGTCTCAAAAATTGGGCGCTGAGTCTTAACACTAGGTTCCCTTTTATACCTTTTATGTCTGCCCTCATATACGCGGGATACAGCGTGAAGCTAAACAAATTTAAAAAAAGACATCCAGTTAATATATAATCAGTTGGGGGATAACTGGTTTAAAATCCACATTAACCTACATACTTCACTTATAAGGTAAGTTAAATAAAAGCATTTATATTTAATATATATTTAAAAATGATAATAAATTTTAATAATTAATTATTGTCATATGCTCTCTCGGCAATACGTTGTAGGTACAGTTACCCGTAAAAGGTAATTCGATATTTTATTAAATTTAATAATTGTAACAAACAATTTTAATTAATAATTATTTATTATCAATGTTTCTATTTCAACGTTTTTCTATTATATATTTAGAAAATAGTTAAGTTTAATGTAATAAAATACATTAATAATCCATATATCGATTGTTAATATTATTTTATGAGTGTTTTATAACCGACTAGCGACCCTCTTGCGGCTTCGCCCGCTTTAACTACTGGACTTTTCATGGATTTTTTCAACTAATGGTGAAAACCGCATCAAAATCCGTTGGGTGGTTTAGAAGAAGAAGAGTTAGAAAGTTCAGACAGACACGAAAAGCGACTTTGTTTTATAAGATATAGGATAGGATAGGATACCCAAGAAATTAACCCTGCAATTTCCATCTGATCTAAAAAAACATTAAAAAAAACAATGATTACTTATTAATAACATTGAATATTTCAAGATAGTTTACAATTAAGCAAAAAAATGGAAAATCTAACAGTGTAAGCCCTGCACCTGCCATTGTACAGGTGGCGGAAATTTATTAACACCACACGTGGGCACTTTGTTCACGGCATACGGATGTCAACTTGAGAGGGGACGTAAGACATATTGCTTATTTAAATTATTCAATTATACGTTTAAATTTTACTATCTTCTTTACTTGGTTTGTTAATAAATGTCTAAGAATTAATAATCAGGAGATATATATATATATATTTTATCTGTCTCGTTTTTTTAATGAAACTAAAATAATAATAAAGGATAAAAATGTAATTAATGCACGACCTTTCCATTTTAGAAACACGCTCTTACAATTAATGGTATTAACATTCAATTAGCATCTTGTTGAGTGAATAATATTATTTTGCATGCAGCATTGTGGGAAAAATAGCGAGTAAGGAAGAAATAAATGTGTGTCTGGTTATTCAGACATCTAAAAATATGGTGTGTCCAACATATGGGGATAAAAAGGGCAAAAAGAATAATGTGTTATGTTAAAGTTACGTTAGTTAAGTTTTTTTATCCTGGGGGACTTCAAAATATGTAATGTTATAAAACGTTAAAGTTGTTAAAGCAACTTCAGCGTAAAGAATATAGAGCAAATATTATATTGATTTAATTTAGTCCAACAATATAATTAAATAAGGAAAAATATCTTCACAAACCGTCAACTCAAGTACGCTAAGGAGCTCATTTAACTTTATCAAAGTAAACTTTCCACCCGCATGACAGCTGTCACTTTTTTAATCAGGTATGCATACAAAATGGCGGTTGAGCCGATCGAAAGTCATTACATTAACATGCTAAATAATATCCGGACGACAATTTATTACTTTACACTGTTTCATGCAAAAAGCAGGGTGTGTTTATATGTATGCGGGCCAGATGCGACAGATAATATATTTCATTTGGAAACGTCCGTTGACGATTATGTCATTGACTTCGCAATTATTGTCACAATAAAAAAAATAAAAATGTCATTGCGCTTTCATTTAGACGGGAAGTGGTTACTTAAAATAAGTTTTCATATTTTACCTTTGTTTAACGACTTTTAGCTGGCTTCACTCATTTTGTACTTATTTCTAGTACACTTGGATAAACAAACATTGCACGCTTGCACTTCAAATGGAGCCTAAATTATGTATTTACTTTTATATTAATATAATGTGGTTGTAATGACTATGATGCATTAATCTTGGAAAATATACGTGCATATTTTATGGTGAGTTTATTTTACAGCTGTATTTAGTAACGTCTCATTCTACCAGTTTTAAATAAATTCCTAAATTCCTTCCGCCAAATTTTTCGAGGCATTGCATGTTGGGTGGCCAGTTTCGTTTTCAAATATTTTTAAACTAGCGTAGCTGTTCTTACAGCAATGTCTTATAAAATACTTGTAAACCATTCTATTTTCAGACAAGTCGGTTGAATGGGTAAATAGAATAGAGGTGTATGAACATTATCGACGGGTTCATTGTATTATACAAATAGTAAAGCGAAGTATACATTAATGCTATAAATATATGAATAAGTTATTTTATATCTATTTACTGCAGTAATCGAGATACTATATTTGTATTCGTGTTTTCTTTCTGTATCATCATTCATAATTACTAAAATAATAATATAATTATTATTTATTAATATATTTGTTTTTATTCTATTTTAAGTTGCATGTTTCTAAAGTAATTTCTGTTTTATTATAGAAACATTTAATGTATTTATTTATTACCAATGCAGTATAATAACAATAATTGAATTGCTACTATAAAATTAAGCTATATATTGCAAATAGAATATAATAACTTCTGTGTGTATATAGATAATTAAATTCCATTTTATTATAAAATCCAGAAAGGGTATTTTTCTCATATTTTTTATTACATATTAATAATGACACATTGGTAGTAATAACACTAGGTAGTAAATATTTTTCGCATGTCAAAGTTGCGGCGTTGAATTCCGCCACTCAACACACAATGCCTTCAGAATTCAACGGAAAAAAGGAAGGTTCCCTCCCCCCAGCTATGTACATAGGGTACAGCATAAAGCTAAAAACAATGAATAAGGCCGTCAAGCACACAGCTTGAATATTGAGTAGGCAGCAAAAATCAATGGATGAATACGTGGGCGTTTTTGTGTATTGTATCAATCGTTCACATAAGGTTTAATAATAGACTTAGAGTAATTTTACTACATTGTTTGGTCGGGAACTACTATATTGTAGTATATTCAAACGGTAAACAGACAATGAGGTCATCAGGAATGTTTTTAAAATGCCAACGCTGCGAGAATATTAGTATATTTTATACTAGCTTCTCGTGCAGATTTGAATCCGTCGTCTATATGGGCTAAAGGATGTAGGTTAAACGAATTATCCAACACAAAAATTCTGATTTTATTAAAAAAACATATCAAAATTTCAGATTAGCGGGATTTGAACCCGCGCCTCTTGGACGGTTTCCATTATAGGTTTTTTAAGTGTGGTGGTATAACATTTTAAAATGTCAAAAATACAATAATAATTTTTCATCTTGGAGTTACAGTTCCTCAGCGCGTTCAAACTCTTCAACTTAACAATATTAGACATTAGTATAGAAGTTGAGATTAGAAAAGCTAATCAATAGTAGGACGCTGTTACAATGAACTGGGGACGTTTTTGTCTGCACGCGGTGGTTGAGGGTTCAAATTCTACTCAAGGGAATCATTATTTTGTTCCCCCCGGCTTGTGAAAGCGCTTCGCGTCGTTGAGTTCCGCCCTAGGAACTCAAAATTACGAAATGTTTTGTAAGTGTAGAAAGAAGTGATTTTCGAATAGATTTTTTGTCTGTGTTTTAAGAAATATTTTAGATATTCCACCATGCTATACAATAATAATTACTTTAGTTCAGCTGTTTAATTAAACTTAAGACAGCCGACGAAGACAAGACGAAGAAAATTTTATTTATTTAGGAACAGATTGAAATAAAATAAACACTAAATGTTAAGTGAAGGTTGCCAAAATACAATAGTGAAAACTGTATTTAAATCAGTTAAGCCGTTTCTGAGATAAGCGTGAACAAACGCACAGACAGGCAAAAATAAAAAATTTTTTTTTGGTTTCTACTAATAAAGACCCCCAATAGTAGTAGATTTTTATATAGTAATAGTAGTTATAGATTATTAATAATAATAGCAGAAAAGATCACAAGAAATCATTAGTTCTTCTTACTCCAAGTCATTTCTATGTACATGAGCATATTTCCATATTGTGTACAAAACAATAGGCGACGAGTATTCGTTGAACATACATACACACACTGTCTCTTACTATATTGACTCTCAGACGTCTACCTACCGTTGTTTCGTGATACAAATGAAAAAAGTTGCTTGGAAGTTTTAAGACTGATACTTGAAATTATACTTAGGTATTTGAGGCCAAGCGTACGAGGGTTGTGGGTTCGATTCCCATATCAAATATATTCATTTTCTCGCTCTAGTAGCGAGGCAAAACGCGGCGTTGAGTTCCCGAGAATTCAGCTGAGTGCGAAAAGGCAGTGTCTTACCTGCTTAACACGACCCAGCGTTAAAACTTAATATAAAATATTGCTTTTATAATAAACATATATGTTACAATCATTAAGGTTATCTAAAACTAACACTTGCTATGAGGTCAATATGATCGAGATATGGTTTATTTGAAATACATTACGACCTTTGGTTATGAGTAGGTTCAAAAAATAAATTGTATTTCATATATAGTAATACATTTAAAAGTCCACTTTTAAAAAAACTTGCGTTATATTTGCTAAATTCATTACACAATATTACAACTTATCAACCTTGAACAAAACAGCTTTATTAAAATAAAAGCATTCCCCAAAACAAGATTTGAAGCCGCACTCATTGTTCACATACCGAAACTTAGTCACTACACCAATGCTGCCAACATATTAAATTAAAATGGAGATAACAATAAATATTTATAACATGTTTTACACCTTTCATAAATTGAAGATAAATGAGATATATCGTCGCTTTTTTATTCCCGATACCATATCTAAGTATTTTTTGTTCTGGAAGCAGGCTCAGAGGCACGGGGCATATTTCAAAAAACCCGTTTCGTATACTATTTTTAGTTGAACCTGATTATGAATAACAAATGAGGGTACCTACAATGGAACATCTTTTTAAAGTATTTATAATAAATGTATTAATTTGCCTTAATGTATGTGTGTAAAAACATTCTTTTTAAGTATTGGTTTTATTTATATATTTTTTTATTGAGGCATTTATGGTGTAGTGGTACAGCGTCTGAATTTAAACACGATGTTTTTGGGTTCGATTCCTACTCGGTTGGAGGAATTCGTTCCGTCGCTATGACAATAAGACAAAGTCCAGTGTTGAGCTTCGCCATTTAACAAGCGATGTCTCGAAAATTCGGGATGTCTCAATACTAGATTCCCTTTGCCCAACCTGCTATATGCGGGATACATATAACTCAGCAAAAAAAGTACGTTTCTATAAACTTAACGTTGCATGTTGCGACGCGTAATTTATTTAATCAATAATATAATTATAGTATATATGTATATCTATTACATATATAAGGCTACGATATCCAATTCTGCATTTTATATAAATAGATCTAACTGAGATTGAAGCCTGTTCTCATAGCGTAGGTATAGTCCGACATGTTCCTGCTACGATCATTTTGTTGATATCTACGTAAATGTTGATATTTTTTCTCTCAAATTTACACCAGTACATACATTTACATATATACAAGTATATAT
>DWNA01003431.1:0-10073 GCA_018249835.1 Heliconius besckei
GGTTATATCTTAAAAAATAATAGTTTTAAATAGCAAAAAGGTGTATTTCGACACTAAAACAGATAATAAAAATTATTAGATACTTCCGAATACCCTAGAATTATGAAATTTGCCAGCTAGCGTCTACAGGTAGAACTAGTTCATGAAAAAATCTGAAAACTATACATTTGTGGTTAAGTCCTAAAAAATAAAAGCCCTAAAGGAGTGCAAAATTTGGTATTAAAGCCGCTAGTTCAAGGGAGATATCAGATGAAATGGCTCTGGCTTAGTTGATCCAGAATTTCAGAAAAAAGTTCGAAAACTTTTGTACGGATTCGCACTTGGCCGGTTTTTTTAAAAAAAATAAGTCAGTTAAAAATTTGTAAATAAGACAGAAACTTTGATTTCCGCTCGGAATGCCATAATAAAAAGAACAGAAGTTTGATTTCTCTGAAGTTAAAAGCAAAACACAACAAAATATTTAATGTCTCTGTTATTTACCGTTAGATGGCAATATCGTATGGGCACAAATAAAATTATGTAATTATAGCGTGGTAAAAGAACTTGGAAATAAAAGCTTGGAAAAAAGAAGGCGCCGTTGCAAATAAGATACACATAAAAAAATATAGTTCTCAAATAAGGAACCTTCTCCACTATAGAAAGAGATCGTTTAAAAACCTGTTACCGTGTCAAATAAGTTTAGGTTGTTTCAAATCAAAACATAAAATATTTAATGTTTTTGTCAAGGCCCGCTAGATGGCGTTATCGTTATGGGCAGGCACATAGTTTGGCAGAGCTTGGAAACTATGAGGGCGCTGTTACATTTTTTCACATGTACTTTAGAGTTAGTGACCGGGCTTGCGGGGTAAGCGTGCGGCGTGAGGAAAGGTGACAGATTCTAAAAGACGCCTTCTGCATAAGTGTCCACGCGTATCTTTGATAATTCATAAAGTTCTTGTCATTTAAGTTGTTTACTTACAATTTAATGAAATGATGAGATAATCAAGACATTCTATAAAATAAATATTATGTTCAGTTTTGTCAAAATTATTTACTTTCTCAGCTAGTACAGCCCGCGAGGCCTAAGCTGCGCGTCGCATTTGTGTGTGTACACAGGCGGTGTAGGTGTGGCGACGGCTTAAAACACGGCGCATTTCTTGCTTGGTCTACACCGGTTTATGCTACTCTTTAGCTACCGGTCTGAGATGCGGCGCATCCCTTATGTGACATAACTACACCTCTTGTATTGGTACAATAATTTATTTTTGTGTTAAGTTTTTTAGTAAAATGGCTGCCAACACAAGTAAATTAAAAATACGTAAACCTATAGATAGCCAAGCAAAAGAAATTTTGTACAATTTAAGTAGTTATTTTAAAGAGGTCAACGATAAAGACAAATCGAGTGTCACTACGTCAACCCAATTGGTATCGACATCTACAGGAATTCCGTTATCTACTGTAAAAAGAATTTTATTGGAAGCTAAGCGTGCTTTGGAAGTTGGAGGTGCATTTAAATCTCCGAAAAAGACTAGATGTAGGAAAAAATATATTATTGTTGATGATTTTGATAAAGCGATAATTCGAAGAATTATTCATAATTATTATATTGCTGACAAAGAAGTGCCAATTATGAAGGAAATTCATGAAAAGTTGAAGATTGAAATAAACTATCCAGGTTCAATTTGGTCATTGCGTAAAGAGGTGTCTCTTTTAGGATTTAAATGGAAAAGGACAGAAGATAATAGACAAATTCTAGTAGAGAAACATGAAATACGTTATATTCGTATAAATTTTTTAAATAAAATTTCCGAATATCGCACTCAGGGCCGGCCAATTGTTTATACCGACGAGACATATTTAGACACAATTCCAACTTCTACAAAATCTAATTCAGATAATAGCACCTGTGATTTGAAGAAAAAAGATTCTAAAGACAATCGTTTAGTAGTAGTCCACGCCGGCGGAGAGAGTGGCTTTTTACCAAAGGCCCTGCTAATGTTCACAGTAAACAAAAAAAGTGGTGATTACCATAACAATATGACCGCTGAAAACTACACGAAGTGGTTACAAATACAATTAATTCCAAATTTAAAACCTAGTAGCGTTATAGTAATGGATAATGCACCTTATCACAATTCGTTAGAAAATCCCGCTCTCCATTCAAATAGTCGTAAACAAGATATGATAGACTGGCTTAGGTGTCACAATATCAATCACTCTACATCCATGCTTAAACCCCAACTCTATCAATTGATACTGCAAAACAAAAAAATGATTTCTAAATATAAAATTGACACTTTATTTAGAGAACATGGTCACAGCGTCCTTCGTCTACCACCCTACCATCCAGATTTCAACGCAATTGAAAATATATGGGGCATGATAAAAGGATACGTAGCGAAAACAAATGTGTCAATGGACATGGATACAATAATGAAGTTGGTGAAAGTAAAAATTGCCTCTATCACTGTACAAGAATGGAAAAATGTATGTGACCGCGCAGTAAAAGAAGAAGCTAAGTTTCGTGGTCATGACGCTTTTCTTGATAATATAACGGAACGATTCATCATCAACACAGACGACACATCAGACGAGAGTGAAAATGATGAAAATGCAACCACCAGTGACCAATCCAGTGAAGAAGAATAGACTATTTTTTTAATTAATTACTAATATATAATAATGTAATATTTTGTTATTACATATACTATATGGCGATACTTATTGGCGATATACTATATCGCCAAAAAGTCATGACCACGAAACTTTTCGTGCCCTTTTATGATGGCCCATATATTTTCAATTGCGTAGTTTTCTTCTTCATTTGCTTATCACGACTTATTTGATTAGTTAATTATTTTTATAATTTGCTAGAAGAAAATGTAATTAAAAATTAGATTTAAAATATGTTACAAACAAAAATATACATAATTATCAAGTATAAGTGTTATTAATACTCAAATATAGGAAGATATAATTGCCTATAATTTTTGTTATTACCACTCTGCATTAATTGTTGAAAAAACCCGCGCGAGGGATTAGCCGTTTTAATGCCCAGCCATTAATGTCTTTATTTTGTTGCATTACGTTGTGCTCAATATTATAACATAACACAATTAGTTTTTTTTAGCTTTGTTTTATTCCGTATATTAAGGTAGGAAGGGCAGGGAAACTAGAGCTGACACTAATTTTTCTCTTGCCGCCCAATTTTGAGATGTTGCATGTTTAAAGTCATGGATATCACCTATTAAGCTCATATTTTAGTTAGCTGTGCTTTGTTTTACTGGACATCAAAATAACATTTTAGAAAATATTTAGCCATATGCAAAAATTATCACAATTATAATCACTTAAAACTATGTAATTAATGTGTTTCTTTGTTAATGAAATTATGATGGTAGTACTAACTCAATACAATGTCCATAAAAATACTGCTTACACCTCTTTTCTAATTATACTATTATGGCAAAATCTTAAAACTAAAAATAAAATACAAAGATATACAATAACATACAATACTTTAATTTTATACATATATCAGCAGAATGGTTAGGAGACACCCCAAACTTCTTCAAATGCTGTACATAATTTAGCACATGCTAGAGCTCCTGAAAGAGGATAATTACTAATAGATAGGACATCTTCACTATAATCCACTTCCACCTTCCCATGAGCCATGGCTCCAATAATGAGCACTATAGGTTCATCACTTGGTACTAAATCCCTACAGTTCTTGACCACTTTTGAACTAAATGACATTGTTATCTTCTTAACACCAACTGGCAAATGTGATGTTATAGGATTCTTGATCACTTTTAATAACTTCATGGGACCATCAGATGCTCTTATAGAAAATTTATGTAGAAGTTGTACTGAAACATGAAAACAATTTATTGTAAATAAACAGACTTAAGATTTTTTTACCTTATTAATGTTTTGTAGTGGTTCACCAGTGAACAAATTATATAAGCCAATAAGTTATTTTTTCATTTTAAATGCAGATTAGGTTAGGCTCCGTAAAAGCAGTATGCAGCATCAAAAAAGGTAAGGTTTGATATTTTTAAATTTTCTAATGTACACCTACAAACTGCAAAATCTATAACTCTGGTAGTGATATTACATAAGTACTCTTTTTTATCCTAAATATCAACATATAACCACTACATAATATTTTATTAATATCATTATATTTTCATAAAGAAAGATTTTCCATACAGACCCATGAGCCCAGCAAATCTTTTAAATGTTCTTGGTATTCTTGTCTGTGGATTAATTTCAATGAGAACATTTTTTTCTGTATGTATATACACTTGTAATAATCCAGCTCGGTTAAGTGGTGAATCCATTAACATAAGTAGCGACTGGTGAGTTATATCAGGCCGGCAAGATCCTGGATCTCTGTCATTTTTCCTCAAAATATGTGCATGGTCATCACAATTTAAGAGTTCAAAACTATTCCCAGCCTGCAAATATGTATATAGTCTATTAAAGCTTGAATAAATTATTTGTAAATTCATGTAAATATATTTTATTGTTTTGTGTTGGTAATACATTTTATATATCATAACATTTTAACTTATAATAAATAGACATATTAAGATTAAGGTTTATTATAATAGAAAATAATACAATATACATTAATTATAAATTTATAATAAGTATACTAAAAATAACCTTACTTTTACAGTTTCTAGTTGCGCATTTTCCAAAATAATTATGAGACGTTTTTCTTGTTTCTTAATATGTGATGTAACCAAATGTCGGGGAATAGGATCAAATTCAAAATCGTCGCTATTTGCAGCAAGTTTTCTTTTTTTTCCCATGTCAACAAAGATGATTAACTTATAAATGAAATGTGATTCAGAATGTAATTATCAATAATTTGCACTTATGTAACTGCATATATCTTCTTATTTATAATATTGAATCTGGTAAACCTTTCTTATTCAATTTAAATGCCTGTAATGTGCCTTGTCAATTTTATTAATTTAAAAACAAATGCACATGGCTTCTTTGGCTAATGAAATGACAGTTGACAATTTGTTACTGTCAAAATAGTTTTCAACACAGACTGCAAAAAAAAAAATATCTAAGGCATTGTTCAGATTTCAGAATTATTATACCTGGCGATTTTATACCTGACATTTTTTTAAGCGCAGGACTTAAAAATTATAATTTAATTGCATGATCACGAAAAATTTACACATGTCTACTATTCCAAAGATAATTGTCATGCTTTTGATTTCGTAGGGATTGAATATGGATTGAGATAAAAAAAATATTTATGAAAATAAACACAAGTAAATTTGATATTATAAGACATACAATTATAATTGTTATATACCAGCCATAATATGACACTGCGAGTAATTGTACTTTTGTGTTCGTATCAACATATTTTCAGTGAATTCCATTTTGTTCACAGATGCCACCTCAATAAACGTGCATTATGACGTCCAAGTTTATATCTCACAGCAAAATTTCAGCTTCACGCGCTGGTTTTAAAAAAGGATAGAAAAATACCTTTTGTTAAAAAATAACAATTTTAGGAGAACTGCAAGAGCCGAATACTTATGTAGAAATATAAATAAAATTATGACAGTGACAGATGACAGAACGTCAGCTGTATTCATATTATATTGCATTTCTATTTTGTAATAAATAAATAATCAAATCAAATCAATTCATTGTAATAGTAATTTAATCGTTGCCGTAACATAATAAATTATTATATTATATAAATAAAAAACTCTGTAAGATGGCGAACGATCGCGAAGTTTTGCGTGAAATTTGGGATGGTAAATTACCTATTTGTTTTCAACTAGCTCAGGAAGAAATTATGGAAATACAGCAACCGGACCCTTTCTACGTAATGGTTCCCCGGTTAAGTTACTTCCCATTAGTTACTGATAAGGTATAACTGTGTTGTTGTAATTTTCTTGTATTATATTAAATTTATAGTATTATAATCAAATATAGTCATTTATTATTTCAGATGAAAAGACATTTTTTACGATATATTTCTCAAGAAAATGCAGATAATGAGATATGGCTTGATTATAATGGACAACCACTTAAATGGCATTACCCCATAGGCTTTTTATATGATTTATTATGTAGTAATGACCCACAGTTGCCATGGTCTTTGACAGTACACTTTACAAAATTTCCTGAAAATATATTACTGCACTGTCCCAATAAGTAAATATTTTATTAATTATTTATCATAAAGCATTAAATTAAATTGCTTATTAGACTTAAGCATGCACAAAATTTCAAATTTCACATTATGTTAGTTCATTATTTTACAGTATTTTGTTCGTCACAATTTGGAGGAAAAACACTATGCAAAAACTATTCAAAAAATATATACTATCTCTATGTATCAATTAATTTTTTTCTTTTATAATAATTAGTTATATTACATTAAATATAAGATCCATTTTACATTACTTCCTTAGTACTTAAAATTAATTGATTTTTTTTGTTATTTTAATTTAATTGTAAATTAATTGAAAATGAAGTAATTTTCACATATAAAATATAGTATTTATAACAAGTATAGTAGCTTAATTTGACTTACCTCTCTTTTATAAATAAGAGGATTTAGTATGAAATAGAACAATAACTTTATATTACTAAACTTATGTAATATTTGCAGAGATGTGGTTGAAGCACATTATATGTCAACAGTCAAAGAAGCTGATGTTCTAAAACATAGAGGTCAAGTCATGTCTACAATGCAGAAAAAAGATCACAATCAATTGTGGTTGGGATTACAAAATGGTGTGTATATTCTACTATTGTTGGTTATAGCAAAAAAATAATGAAACATTTATCTTATATCTTGTCTTCAGATAAATTTGATCAATTTTGGGCAATAAACAGAAGATTAATGGAGTCTCATGGAGACAATGAAGGTTTTAAACAGATTCCCATGAGAATATACTCTGAAGATGGTATCTGCTGCCAAAGGTTAATTAGCCCTAGAAATATTGATGGCAGTAGAAAAATTGTTCAGCAGTTGATATCAGAATTATACCCTGAAAAACCTGATGGTATGAATATTCATTTCATTGTAACTTCTATTTAGTAAAGCTAATACATCTATTTAATTAGGCAAAAAACATTCTACTACTAAATATATATATATATTTTTTCAGTTAAATTGAGAACACATGGCATTGTGATTCCCATAGATACACCACTGCAATGGCTGTCAGAACATATGAGCTATCCTGATAATTTTTTACATGTTTGCTTGAGTTAAAAAGTTAAATTATCTTCAATAAAAGCTTCTATTATTTAAATATACTTAACTATTTATTATGCCTATTCTATGAAATGCACACAAATAAAGACATTCCATTAGTGTATAAATATTTTATTTAATATCATATGTTAAAATTAAAATACATGAGATTGTTATCACAATTTATGGCAACTGCTTGGAGATATTATTACATGTGAACTTATAATAATGGAACTGAAAAAACATGAAGACACTAGCAGTTTCCATACATTTAACAAATTCAGTTCATAAAAAAACTATCAAAGACACCAGAGGTTGTAACATAAAAAACAACAATTTTGTTTAAAATTATTCATAATTCACTTTTAGCTCTGTGCTTTTGTATAACATATGGTACTTGTTTGTTAAATCGCTTACATCCATTATTAGCAAAAATTGGCTGATCCTCTGTTGGCCCATATGTAATAACTGATAATGCATCTCTGGAATAAGAGCAAAATTAAAAATATGTAATAATTTACTATATTGGTTGAGCACAAAAAAAAATAATAACTTACGCCATCATTTCTTCTGATGGATTGACACCACGGGCCCTAAACTCTGCAACAGCACACATTTCAACATGGTGCTGTTCTAAAGGCAAGAATGGAATGTAGTGATCTATAAGATGTTGTGCTATAGTTGAAGATTTTTCAAATCCACCTAAAATGATTATACAATTTACAAAATATTATTGAATGACTTCTCAGTTATTATATTATAGCTTAAAGCAGTTTAGTTCAAAACAAAACTTAAACATGGTAAAAGATATTAAAATAAAAAATCCAGGACCAATTAAAAGAATAAAAAATTATACCAGTACTGTAAGCTGATCTCCTAATAATTGGTTCAAAGTTGTGAAATTCTACTTCGTTTCTTTTAATACCCTGACTGTATAAGTCTAAGAGGTTTTCTGCAATCTCTTTTCCCCCAATATTTGATATAAATATAAAAATGCTGTTTCTGTAATTTTTTAAATATTTTTATTAAATTAAAATTAACAGTCCAGTCATGGCCCAGGAGCACAAAGTGTGTGTGTGGGCATGTAATGCAATCCAATCCCCACTTGTGCAAATTTAATATTTAATTTGTTCGCTCTGATGGGGGATGGCGGAAAGTGGGGACAGAGTGTTTTAACACTAGGTTCCCTCTGCCTACCCTGCTGTACCCGGGATACAGTGTGCCACAAATGCCTCAAATCTATTTCTACACATAAAACTTCTCTAGTCAGAAATTTATTTCTGGGGTAAGTAATAAATTTTCTAAAACATTATAATCTAACAAGCACATAAATCAACTATTCTTATAAGTACTCCCAATTTCAAAGATGATATAGTAATCCTACCTGTAATCAATTCCATCTACTGCATGATGATGGTCTAGCATTGGTTTTATGGCATCCAAAACAGATGGACACATATCATGAATTTCATCAAATATTATAAGTGATGTAGGACACTTTTGAACAATTTTATTTACACTATTAATCAAATCTGCCTGCAATAGACATTACATTACTAAATGCAATAACTCAAATTATATAAAATATGTTACATGACTATGTATTTTACCTGTGTTTTTTGAATATTTGAACAGTCAAAATCTTTTTTGCCCATAAACACTTTGACAAATTTACTTTGCATTCCATTTTTAAAGAGAGCATCAGCTATCATGGTAGCAGCAAAATTTTTACCAACTCCAGACCAGCCATGTAAACTTAGGACTAAAGCTTTTTTACTTCTATTACTATTATCATTTAAAGTGTTCTTGTGAGCACTAAGAATATTAACTACTTCGTTCACTAAAGGCTGTCCATACATTTTCTCAGAAAAAGAATAACGAAGTTCTGTAATCAAGAAATATACTCGTTTTATTATTTAGCACAGCGTTTTAGAATAAATGTTTATAGTGTATAAAAATTTTCACATACTCTTCAAGTCAAAAGGCACATGTTGTTCTTCGCAACATTCCATATATCGACAAATTGTATTTGACTTGATTGTATCCCAAACAAAAAAGCCACTTCCAAGGAAGGCAGCTCCAAAAATTGTAAATGGTACTAACATCTTTCGGTAAAATATAAATTTTATTTAAATGTAGAGACACATCGATTTGTGGTCAGTCGACGACTTCCTTATTTAAATATATGCAAACACTAAATACAATTCTAATAAATGATTACTGGTAACTGTATTAATTAACCAATACAATACAAATATATTTTGAAAATATTTGCAGCTGTAGGTAAAAAGTAAATAACATCAAATGAAATCATTCAAATGTAAAATTATTTTAGACATTGACATATGTCACAGTACCACTGCCGAAATAATGTTTTTTCTTTTTTCATATAAATTAGGCAAAGACTACTATACTTTGTCTAACCTATATGAAGTGCACCGTTTTCTGTTTCTCTAGAACCACGACCGCGCCACATTCACTTTAAATTCAATATAAATTCTAATATTTTAGACTTAGGGTTACTTCACACAAATTTAAATATATAATTCAAAATCGGGAACGGAGTTTCTTAACACTAAGTAGGAGGTTCCTTCTGTCTAGATATACTCTGTGCTTGCTACATGCAGGATTCAGTGTAAAGCTAATAAAAAAATGTCCTTATTACCATGAAAAATGTTATCTGTATTTTAATTAATGTTTGTCTTTATATCATGAACTAGTGGACCCGGACGCGGCTACGCCTGCTTCAACTATAAGAATATTTAATAAATATATTCATCAAAATTATTTTTAACTTTCAATAGAATTAGTAAGAAAATATAAGCTTAAATAATGAAAAAGA
>DWNA01003432.1:0-10072 GCA_018249835.1 Heliconius besckei
TAAAACCGTACAAGCGTCTATACTAATGTCAGTTAAACTTTAAACAATATCTCTGAGTATGACATTAAGACTATATTAATACGGCACAGTGTATTTAATAACTATAGGTATTTATGATGGGAGGCGGTGGGAGGGGTTGATGAACCTGCGCGTAGCTCTGCTTAGTCCACGAGTATTTGCTTGGAATTTGGTTATATTATGCCTGTATAGTGTATTGTGTATACTAGATACAGTAACGCCCTGGTTGTGTATCTGATATCTAGAGGTAGTATTATGCATTTGTGTCATATATATTTATGATATTAGTTGAAGTTTTATACATGCTGTGTATTTTTGTGTAAAATATTTTCTAAATAACTAGATTAAAGAAAAATCTATATTATTAAAGCATTTGGGCACAGTGACTGTCTGATACGTTCGCACAGGTTCGATTCCCAATCGGAAGAGTGAATTATTTAAATTTCGTCGCCCTAGTAACAATGCAAATCTCGGCGTTGTGTTCCACCACTCAACTCGTAATGTCTTGAAAATTGGATGAAAAATGTGGAACTGAGTATATTAACACTAATTTCCTTCTGAAAATCCTTCTATGTATGGCTTTAACCCGTAACTATAGTACAAACACGTCCCTGTTATGCAACGAAGCAAAAACTTTTTGTAGTCTTTTTGTGTAAACTATTTAATTAATTAAATTCTAATCTTTTGTTTGTAATAATCTTTTCAATTTATTTAACGTTTAGTAAAATAAACAGAGGGCACCTAATGTGAAGGCACTCCTTTCCCCACGCACGAGATCGAGATGACGATTTATCACTCGATCATTTACGATCACTGTAAACGGGCTAAACATAAGAAACACTAGGTTCTCTGTGCCTAAATCCCCAAAATACGAAATATTAAACGGAAAAGCCCTACTGATAATGGAAATTACGGTAAAACCAGGTCATGAGGTCTCTTAAATTCAACTATGGGCTATTACTGTCAATGGAACGAACGGTTATAGCTAAGTACGTGATTATTTGGCCTATTTTGCTTCCAAATTTTTTGTTTGGATTTGTAAGGAATTGAAGTTTGTATATAATTTTGATAGAAATTGTATTGTGCAAATAGGAGCCAAGTTAAATAACGAAATGAAATACCGAAATTCATTCATTCTTTTCTGCCACTAAAATGTTTGCTATTTAAAAATATAAATGAAATAATTTTAATAATAAAAACATTTTATTAAGTAAAGCGTATAAAATTTTCAAATTTGACTTGGCCATTTTTAACTCAGAGAAGTTTACAAAACATAGATATAGTAGGTAATCTATAAAACTAAAAATATTGTAAACGTGAAAGTAGGGTAGAATGAGGGAACCTAGCGTTAAGACAATCCGTTCTCTATCCAATTTTCGAGACATGGCATCCTGTTACCAGGAGCTAGGAAATGAAAATAATTTATTCCCCCGAGTGAGAATCGAATTCACATCCGTCGTCGTCTAGTAAGACGCTCGCCGCTGCGTCAATAATATCAAATCTATGTAAACACGAATAGCGCTAAGCCAGATTTCTTTAATGTCATCGTTGCATACCGTTATTAGATAAAACGTTCCAATGAGTGATACATGAAGTCACGTACAAACATAAATGATATTGTCTTTTATATGGAATTACTTTCTTTATTTGAATGCTAATAAAATTAAATTAAATATTAAAACCTTTTAAAAGTCTGAGGCCGCGAAAGCGACTCAGCCTATGATTGTAAAACGTGAATGTTGTAGGTTCGATTCCTACTCGATGGAATGAACTTGTAACAAGATAAAACGCGGCGTTGAGTTCCGGAACCAAACTTGCAATATCTCGAAAATTTTGCAGCACGTTAGAAACAGAGTGTCTTAACAATACGTTCCCTCTGCCCAAAAAAAAAAGTAACTCACTACTACCGACTACATTCACACAATCAACAACTGTGCTACAATAGTCTGTATATGTAATATATAATAGAAAACACAAAACCACTTCACTGTGACTGATGAATGAAATATCTTAAGACATAACATCTGATTAATCGCGATTAGCATTCAGGTGGTGGGCCCGCCGGCGCCGCGCGACTGCCCGCGCCCGTACACAGATTGTGTGGTAGAGCTTTAGGAAAGCTTCTAAAGTATTCAATTTAAATTATTTTCAATTTTACTAGTTCTATGCCTTTTTTTATGTACAGTAGGGTATAGTAGGGCAGAGAGTATATAGTATCGAGACACTCCGTTCAACATTGTAAGTCCTAAGTCGTATATAATTTATAAAGACTAAACAGCTTCAAGCAGGAATCCAACGTCACGTTTAACATAGCACGGAAATAAAAATAATTTAATTATACCTCCAAATAGAAATGTAACTCACATCCATAAACTTACAATTAGACTCTGTCCTGCTGCGCCATGATGTCCTTAATATTGAATTTATAAGTACATACAAGTATTTAGATTCTTATTTTAACCAGAAAATAGTACCCAAGACCTAATCTTGAATACTATTTTCTGGTTTAAAAAAGTACCGTTATACCGCATAATGCAGGAAGCTTTAAGTTACGTGTTGCTGACTTAGAGCTTTTAATTGTATAACAATTTAAATGTAATTTTTTTTAATGTCTTGAAAATTGGGCGGAATTTGCGAAACGGAGTGTCTTAGCACTAGATTTTCACTTTGCTATGCAAAAAAAGCTTGTAGCTGTATAAACAAAGAATAAAAATATATTTTTTATCTTCATACAAAATTCGAGAATCTAGACTAGCTAGATCAAAACTAACAGATATTTTTCTTAATTGAACACTTCTCTGAAGCACATCTAAATGAAAATACTAAATAAAATATTGATTTCAACCTTCACTTACATTATCGGATGCACAATGCATATCTTTTGACGTTTCAATGGGGCTTAATACTTGAAATTTGTTGTGCCATCTTGAGTACAAGAGAATCGGCGCGCGCGCAGCCGTTTTGTCAATCCGTCTATATAGCGTTTACCATTCAACTGTACCGCCGTTGACGAGTAATTGCTACTCGATTGAAATGTTCAAAACATTTTTTTGTATTTGAGAATATTTTATGTTTCTTTTTATGTTAATAAGCTTTTTTAGAGTAGACACAGCGGTCGTGGTTTTGTGGAATAATTCCACTCAACACGCAATGTTTCAAAAATTGAGGATCGAAGTGCCTTAACGCTAGATTCCGTCTGCCTACCCTGATATGCGAGAAAAAGAAAAAAAAGATAATTTTGAGAAAATATGTCTTATCTTTATTATACAAATGTTCACATATGATGGTAAGTCACTTAGTTATTAATGTTTCGCCTGTTTAGAAAAGTGATTTTAAGCAATTAGTTTTTTATGTGGACTATCCCAACACAAAAACAAAGTTTCATTTTGAAGTTAGTTAGTTCCTGAGATTAACGTGTTCAACAAAATAAATACTCAGCTACATAATGTTAGTATACTCGTATACCTACAAATAGATTGTGCGAAAAAGTGTTAATATAAAATAATTCATAATAATAGTAATTAAAACCTCCTCAACGGTGATTTCCTTATAAATTAAATGGCTTCAGTAAATAAACAAAACGCTTCGACAATCACAGTTAAAATAATGTCTAGTATAAGCAAATCTCTAGCATCCTCGAACGTTCAGCAATTAGTGACGATATCTATAGCCGGTAACAAACCTAGACCTGCCATTAAAATGAGAGACGAATAATAAATGAAATGAAATGAAAGAAAAAAGATATCTGTCGCGACGAATGCATAGAAATATGGCTGGGACCAATCAAAATTCTTTTCCAATTAAATAAACGAGGATAGCAAAAAGGAAAATTGTAAGGAAAACTGAGGGTGGCTTTCTCTAGTGGTGTGGATTGTGATTTGGTATTATTTTTTCGTTTTATTTTGTATTTGGAGGTTGTTTGATACACGGTCGTAATGTAATTTGATTATTCATTTTTTTTAGCTGTATGCTATACGTTGCACATATCAAAGTAGGCAGAGAGGACATGGGAACCTAGTGGTAAGACACTCCGTACTCCCCATTTTCGCGCGCTAAAAATGATATTTACAACCATTTTTGATTAAAATGAAGAATTTAGCAAATAATAATTTTATCCGGGACCCAAATACAGTACCTTACAGTTCACATCACATGGCCTTGCAAAAACATCGACATCTTTATGTAAGCTACTACCCATCTCTACTGTCTTTAGTCTCAATATGAAAGATATGGAAATAAAGTTTGTTCGTACCGCATTTTAGCGTACTAAATAGATCTATCACTATACAAATATTTATACGTAAACGTTGTCTTTACGTTTTGTCGTTTTACGTCTTTATAAAATATTTTTGAACGTATTTTTTTAACTCTTCATGCTACATCCCGAACATGGAAGGATAGGCAGAAAAACCTGGGAACCTAGTGTTAAGACACTCCGTTCCCATTAAGACACTTTCCTTCCCCATTTTTTGGCAAATTCTGAGACATTGTTGTTGCGATTGCTGTAACTTGACCGCAGGTACATTGCCTTACTTCGAAGCTATTAACGTGATGTGATATAGCTAATAGATTTTATCGATAAACTGACTATCCAACACAAAAAACATTTGAAATTTAATCAATTATCACTTCCTGAGATTAGTGCGTACAACCACACAAATTCAGCTTTATAACATTACAGACAGACAATAATAAAGTTTAAATACAAGTTCAGCTAAACTACAGTATAGTTGCATCGTGTTAAGGAACTTTATCTCTTAAAGTGCGTCCTTAGCACGTCTGGAAAGGGTCACGACAAATTATGCGTGAACGCTCCACACCTCATTTGACTTGACGGCTGTCTGATTTTCAATATATTTATCATTTCTCGTATGGATTTCGTTGTACATATCTATCTTTATTACAAAGCCGATTGGTTCTCAGTATGTCGGTTCGATTCTCTGTTAGGGGAATGATTATATTTAAATTATTTTCATTTGTCTGCACTTTGGCGTTAAGTTTACTTAACACACAATGTTTCGAAAATCTAGCGGAGAGTGGGGAATAGAGTGTCTGAACACTAAGTAGCCTACTCGGCTATATGCGGGATACAGACAAAAAATAAAATTCACTCTACATCTAATTCACAGCATTATTTTAAAGACAAACATTACTAATGGAAAGCGAATGGAAGGTACTTTCTGATATTTATTATACTTATACAAATAAATTTCAATTCTATTTATCTTGTGATATTTATATTTCTGTTAAAAACTCCTAAAACAAACGACGCCGCGTGTTAAGATTCAGAGTGTGACCACTTTAAATATAGATGAGCACAATTCAAACTGTGTTGAAACTAAAAATTTGGGACCTCTTCGGGGGAATCGACTGTATTTATAATTTACACAGGCAAGAAACGTGGCCTATTTGTTTTTGATACAACTTTCATGCCAGTACATTATTCAAGGAGAGAGCTCTAAAGATGCATCGTTTAGACCAAATGAGCGGATGGATGGATGGACAATGAAAAAATAAATTAATTTCACTTATCGATGTAAATGTAAATAAATGTTTAATTTATTTTTTCTATTAGCATACGCCGTAGTGGCGCAGTGGATGGCATTTGTCTGTAGACGCGGCGGTTATAGGTTCGATTTTCACTCAGAGTAATTACATATTGTCGTTTCTTTATTTTGGCATTCTTAGCACGTAATCTATTGAAAATTGGGTAGAAAGTGGGTAAGAGAGTGTATTAACATTAAGTTCCCTCTGCCTACTCTGCTGTATGAGAAATTCTGCGTGAAAAACGACAAAACAACATTTTATAGCAATTTAAAGGTCGTAGGTACATCATGTAAAAAAGCGCGACAATACATTGAAATTACGTAACTGATTGCGGCCGACACACAGTATGTACAGAACCCACGGGACTAGACCCTTAACGATAAGCGATAAGCAAAAAAATATATAATGAAACGAAATGAAATGAAACCTGGAAAAAAAAACCTCCTCACGCGATATAACCATTAGAAAATAAACATACTCTGTTTTGATTCGATTTATCCAACGTAGAAGACGCGACTGACATAAAATCAATTGACTGACACGCAACGCTAAATGTCAGTAAAATGTAAGTTATGTACCGTAAATGTGTCATTCCCTACGTAACGTGACGTCAGAGTTTTAGTAAGCGTATGATAAACAAACGAATTGTTGTAGCGTGACTTAAAATACAATGAAATTTTATCGTTAACATGAATTTTGCATATTATGGCTTAAAGTTAATGTCTGTGTAATGGTTGTGAGTTCAAATACTTATACAGGTATAAGCATATTTTCATTTAATTATTTTATGTAGATAAAGGGCGGCGTTAAGCGCCGTTCTGTAGCAGGTAAACTCTCTTGAATAGGAAAGTGGAGAACGGCATGTTTTATCACTATTTTCTTTTACTTCAACCACGAAAACGAAAAGAAAACGTCTACAAATTATTTATAAGTTTGCATTTCTATGGGAAACCATCAAAATCATGTTTAAAATAGGACAATAGCTGTCATAGTAGTGAACCTCAAACGTCGAATACGAATGTGTGAGTGTATATTTACAAGGGTGGCACTCACACACTAGCGTTGAGACGATCATTTACATACAGGGTGCGGATCGAGTGCAAGAGGGATAGCTGCTTATAGCTCCCAGCCCTCTATAGGAGTAAACGAGACAACTATATAATTGTCCTGATGGTAGAAAAAAAAGTGGGCGGAGGATTACATTATAGTAGCGAAAGTAATCGATATTCTGTTTTAGTACGTCGCTGCAAGTGCACCTAAATACTCAGGTTAGGTCACGGTTTTTGTTAAGGAGGAAGAGAAAGAGATTCATATAGATATATATCTAAGGAAAAAGTTCCTTATTAGTTATTCTTTTAATATTTTACTAACAATGATTAAATAATATTTTATAATATGAATCCTAAATGTACCCTAAACAAGGTTGCATATTATACGAATATAGGATTTAGCTTCCTAGACTACAAATTGCCTTTTCGATTTATTACAATAAGACAAACATTCAGATTTTTTGAGCATTTAAAGCCTTGCCTTTAAGAAAAAAATATACTAATTTCATGAAAATAAGAAACGGAAAAAAGAGAACGAAATAAATAATTTTAATTTCCTCGCTCTGAGAACAAGACAAAGCGCGGCGTTAAATTCCGCCTCCAAACTAGCATACATTATAGAAATAACTTCTTTCCCCCATATTTACACTCATAACCTATCATAAACCATTTTATTGCGTATAAATCTTTTTAAAGCACAAGGGCATTGTTTTATGCTTGTTACGTCATTTTGTATGCAAAACGTATGCGAGTCTATTGATACTTGGACTCACTGTTTATTATGGAGAAGAAAAACAGAGAAAAAAAATAGTGATTTTACATTAGCATTCTTATTTAAGAAGGATTATACTTTTTAATAATCATACTTACTGGTTTTAATAAATAAAAATCATATGTAGAGTACATTGAAGTAAGTAAACTTCTAAGATATTGATTGTTTTATTTTTTTAACAACCACTTTGCATTTAGTTTTTGTGACATTGCTTGTTGAAGGGCGGAACTCAACGCCGTGCTTTGTTTCTTTACCAGAGCGATGAAATTAGAGTAATTTATTCCACCAATCGGGAATCGAACTCACAAACGTCACGTTTACAATCTAACCGGACTATCTATCTAAGAGGACTAGCGTCCTCTCATATTAGGTAACTTCTTTTAATAACCATATTAATATTATCTATGTCCTTAATTTGATAGCGTACAAATAAATAATTTTGATCTTCTATTTACCTATACCATACCATACATTTTACCATAATTTCTTAAAAATACATACGAAATTCTTGGTAAACAACGATACAGAGTTAGTTCAGATAAGGGCGTCGACACGCGCACCCAATTAAGATCTTCATTAGGCGCCTTCCGCGAAGCGCTACGAGTGTAGGTAATAAAACAACAGCACAGTGGTCTATAGGTTTGACTCTTGCGCGTGGTAAATATTTGTATTTTTTACTAGTATTGAAACCTGTCACGGTCCAGGGGCACAAGCGTGCGACTGTAAAAGGGACAGGTTTGTGGGTTCGATGCCCACTCGAGGATATGCATTATTATTTATTACAATTTCCATTTCTTCGCTCTAGCACCAAGGCAAAAAAGGCCTTGAAGGCCGCCATTCAACACGCAATGCCTCTAGAATACGACAGAAAGGAGTGGAATGGAGTGTCTTAACACTAGGTACCCTCCTACCCAGCTGTGTACGGATAGGCAGAGGGATTGGGAGGGATTACTTTATTTTTCTTATGAGAGCTTTTTAGGCTTATGTTAGGTAAGCAAGTTTAGTTTTGCACCTCCTACCGAAATATTGTGTGTTAGAAGCGTAACTAAACGCGGTCTTTCGCTAATATTGAAACTTTCTTCCGAATCAATCACAACCATCAGAGTCATTTAATATATCAAATTTATTATTTTTTTATAAATATTACATTCAAAAGCTTTTTCATTTCAGAAGCTTTATAATTTAAAAGCTTTAACACTTTTTACTTGCCTATAACTACACAAGAGTCAAAACCATAGAGTCGAGTTCACGAACAACAAATGTACAGTACGCAAAATGGTTAAATATTATTTTAGTCTTTAAACGTACTGTATAATATACGTACTTATGTTGCACACTGTACGTCTGGTTTAGTAGATTCTCTATATAAGTAGAGCGGCACCGACGTCTCTATGTACACTCATGAGAAAATTCCTTTGGAATTATTTCAAATTATTTTTGTATAGTAAATAGTTTATTGGAAGACTTGGAAGAATTTTGTTATTATTATAAATTGAACTTGAGAGTTATTTAAGATGTCAAAGAGTAGAGTTTTCTGTTTTGTTTAACATATAGATGTGTTGTTTGTGTATCTGTATATAGATGAGATGAAATACGCAGCGTTGAGTTCCGCCACTCAATATGCAATGTCTCGAAAATTATACTGTGCATAGTGAATGGAGTGTCTTAACACTAAGCTTCCAGGATAATAAAGCTAATAAAAAACGAAATAGGCTTGTGTATTTTTAATTGAACGCCACAGTCAGTAGATACAATTACTATAAAAAAAACTTAAGCATTAACTTCATTATAACCAAAATAAACTATAACATAATAAAATATATTTAAAACGTTTTCCATCCCGAGTAGACTGATTCATCATATTCGAGCGCAGGTTGGAGCGACAATTGTAATGTAAAACCAGTGGATTTGAGCCAAATACCTCACGTGACGTACCGTTCGCATAACAACGTATATACCAGCGTATATATAAAGCGCTAACGAGTAGAGTTGCTTTTTGAAGACTATTCTATATATCAAAACATTTTTGTAATATAAAATTTTTACTAAAAACAAATATGCTATTAGATAAGACATTTTAACAACTATTCGTGGCCCCAGGTAGACTCTACCATGAATTAAAAATGTACTACAGATCCATCTATCAATACGTAAGATCTCGAATTGGGGCGAGAATTATAATTTCCAAAGTGATTTTATAAAATAACCGTTTTAGGGGATAATTAAGAAAATAATAACTTTTCTCTAGGTCTATTTACTTGTTAGCAAATGTGTAAAAATAAAGAAACAACATATTTCTATTATAAATCAATTAAAAGTTTAAAAGCGCATGTTTTCTATACACACCAGACAGAAGCCAAAAAGCTGTCTCTACATTATAACATACACACTCGGGATTTTAAAACAGAATTGAATTTTCAAATCGATTTAAAAAATTAATACAAACAATACAAAAGGTTGCAGGATGGCAAAAGTTTTTGTGGTTGTCAGTTTATCAATGGTAGAGTCTTCCCATATGATTCCTTAGCATTAATTAGTATTGTTTAAAGGAATTTGAACCTTATGTGTTAAAGAATAAGGGCAAAGTGCAAAATAAACTTGGTTCGAATGGTAGCACGTATCGGAAGCTACAATGATGTACACGGCCAGTTTCATTGCGAATGATTTTTTTTATCAGTATTCTTGG
>DWNA01003433.1:0-10070 GCA_018249835.1 Heliconius besckei
CTTATTTATATGCTGAGAGTAAGGGATAAGTGAAACTTGACTCGATACAGCTGATGCGTGAACGGCGTGATGTGTTAACAATTAAATGCGTTTTTCTCTAAAACTATTCGCAATTTCGAAATAGTGTGAAAAGAAAATTTTATCTTCGTTTAACGTAGAAATTTAATAAAGTATTTTAAAGGATAAGGATTAAAACCATTATGGAAAAATATCCCTCACAATAAAAAATATATTGAAACTACTATTTTTAAACAGAAATATAATCACTACACGTTATTCTTAAAAGATACGAATATGCTGTCGCAGACTTTTTTGTAGATTTTATTAAGAGGAACCATTACCATTTAAGCAGCGCATGCGTGAAAGTGTCTCAACGGGTAAGACTTTATACACATTTATCGTATTTATGTTAATTTACATAAGAATGTACAAATAATAAACTATATAAAAACCTTCCCTGAAAAATACTCGACCTAATGGTAAAAACCGCATTAAAATCCGTTGGGTGGTTTAAAAGAAGAAGAGTTAGAAAGTTCAGACATACACGAAAAGCGACTTTGTTTTATAAGATATAGAATATTTACATAAAAACTTACACAAAGGAGAAAATACAAACATTAACAAACATTGAACATTAAGGGGGCGGGGAACTATATGAGGAAGGACAAGGGACGAATTAACTTGGGACATGTGAAAAGAATGTGAGAAGGGGAAACTTCATCCAGGCCACACTCTAGACATGGGCGTTACGTAGCGTCACTAGTTTCAGAAGCAGCACTACACACGGCATAACTAGTTTCGGGCTGTCGTCGAAACTAGTTATGCCGTGATTCGGAGCTACGTGGTTATTCGAAACTACATACATGTTACGTTGTGGTTATGTATCTGTACACATTGCCATTATTTCACATACGTAGTTTCATGAGAGTAAGCAGTAAGCACTAATCAAGTTACATCGACACTAGCACAGTTGTATCTCGCTCTATTATAGTACGTACCGCAAGAAAAAAAGAGACGAGAATAGGCGAATTTGATTGAAAAGCTACAAACATCGTATTTTTTTGTATTAAACACCCAATGAAACGATAAAGCGAAACGATAAAACGATAAACGATTCTAAACTGTAAATGCAGAAGTTAAACTATATTATTTACAAATAGTTTTATGAAAATTCCAAGAAAAAACCATATTATTGTTAATAGCCACATTGACACTTATATAGTTGCATCTTGCTTGCTTTTCTTGCGGAACGTACTAAAACGTTCCGCAAGAAAAAAGAGACGACAGTTGTTTTATATGTATGCATTAATGCAATTTGATCGATTATTATTTTATATCGATAATTAAAAAAAACTATGCCTCGACACCAGAGCGAAGAAATGAAAATATAAAATGTAAATAAATATTTAATTTCCTCGATTGGGGATCGAACCCACAACCATCGCGTTGCAGCCACGCCCTTGTGCCGCCACGACGGTGGATTTTAACCAACTCCGAGTTTTTTTTGTTTAGCGTGACGTAGCTTTCTTAATGTTTATTATTTATTATAAGAGGATCGGTTACAATGGCTTGCGACGTTCACTTCACACTTGTATATCTTAAGAACATTGGGATTTAATGATTCCTTACGTTTGTTTATACAAACGTAAGGAATCATTACTAGTACCCGAAAATAAAATAATAATCCATCAAAATGCAGTAATGCATACTAGAGATGCGCCGAATATATTCGGTTTAAGTACTTTTATTTTCTTGGCTGCACGATACAGTAGAAATGAAACATAAAACGTCTTATGTAAGATTTAAGTTATTATTATAAGTCAAATGAGTAAAATTTGTGTTTTTCACTGCTGATACCAAAAATATATTGAACGCCCCTCGTAGATCAGACAGAAACGTACATATTCTCTCCTCTCCATTTTTATTAATTCAGTTTCCCAAAACATATCCTCTTCCTTTCATCTATATGCTGACGACCTTCAAATTACTTAGCCGCCCCGTTTGATGATGTTGGTGAGGCTATTCAAAAGCTTAACGAAGATTTTCTGAATGTTAGTAGGTGGAGCAAATCTTTAGCCAAGAATAGCCTCCGTACAATCCAGTTTGGCGGCGTCGATTTGAGCCTGAGTCCATCTATTAAGAACCTTGGTATTATTATAGACAATTCCCTATCTTGGTCAGTACAGATAACTGAGGTTAGCCGTAAATTATTGGCCACGATCGGATCGCTCAAACGATGGAAATATTTCCTACCTGTAAAGATCAAAACTGCTCATTCACTACTGTAACCGATTTTAGACTATGCTGACTCGTGTTACCCAGACTTATCTTAGGAACAATTAAATAAACTAGAGCGGTTACAAAATCTATGTATTAGATTTATCTTCGGTTTACGTAAATTTGACCAGGTTTCTGATCATCGTCGTCAACTTGGATGACTTACTATCTGACATCGCCGAAATTTCCGCATGCTGACTCTCCTCTATTCTATCACTACAACTCTCTCTGTACCTCATATTTAAAAGATCGATTCTGTTTCCTAGGTGCCGATTCCCTTCTTCACTTCCACCTTAGATCCCGTTGTGATAATCTTCTTAAATTACCTATTTTATTCCAAATCTTTTACTATAAAATCGGCGATTCTTTGGAATGAACTTCCTACAGAGTTCGAAATTTCAAATCTCCATACAGTTTTAAAAATCGTCTAAAAGAGTATTTATTTAATTTAGTATAATAGTTTATCCTTATCTTTTTTAATATTATGTATATATTTTTAAACACGTTTATGTCTGTACGCATACAGGGTGTCCCAGGAGTCAACGATAAAACGAAATCAGGTGATAGACCAAGTCGTGACAGTTATGAGAAAAATATTAAAAAAAAATCTTTGTCATGTATTTTTCATATTATATTGATTTTTAAAAATATCGGAAAAACCGACATCCTGTGATGGTGTTTCAAGTCCCAGGACTACAAATATTACTCTTTCTTCATTTTTTTTCTGTAATGTAATCATGAGTAATCCTTCTGTGAATTGCAGTTTCAGATTTAAACATACCTGCATCAGTTTTCAGTAAAATGTGGTGTTTTTGCCAAACATTAAATTAAAAATATTTACTACACCCAACTTTAACCGACTGTACTATAAAAAAAATGTACTACGCTGTTTTTGCAAGTAACTTTAAAAGTTGGCGCATTTAATCTGGATTCCGAAATGGTACGACACTTGCTGGATTACTTCTTTGTTGAAGTTGAAGACGTTCAGCTTTTTGGTATCTTTTCTGATACATTCTAGCTGCAGCATTTGCGTTACATAACCATTCTCCATGAATGAAATGCATATTGGCAATGTGTCAAAGACCGAGTATATGGCCTGCGAGACCCCGGACTCGAGCACTGTCCTTATAAGTCCTGAGCCAGCCCCTAAGTCGGATAAGCGTTGCCTGGGCTAAGTGACGGGAGGTCACTGGTGTGGTCTGTGATCGCAGGATACCGTCCAAACTCTTATCCGTCTTATAGAGATCGTGATCGATGCCTCCAGACTCGTGCATGACGGATCCAAGGTACCTGAACTTTTCCTGTATATGTGTAAGTATATATTGTTTTTCAATACATGTATGTGAGTACATTAAATACATTTTATGTAAGTTTATTTTATATTGATTGTTTTATTATATATTATATAATATTTAATAACATTTAATTAAATTTGCACTGAGTGTTGTCCCCCTTCTCTTGATTACAATTTATAATATTTTCATTACAATTCTAATGTTTCAAAGGTTGTCTGATAGAGATTGCTTAAAGCAATAAGACCGCTTTTGCATACGTATATTTTTCTTTAATTTTTATGTACGTGTTGTATGTGTTGTTCTTTCTATATATTTCATTTATGTGTATGTGTGTGAGTATATTCTATTCTATTCTATTCTATTCTATATTGTACTATTTATAATTAATTAATGGTCAATTATAGAGCTGAATACAAAGCTTCTGTCCCTTTCCAGTCTGTTGCATTTTTCTTCATATAAGTTCCTTGTTTTCGAAAATAATTGTTCGTTACTATTACCAGGAGTACTTTTTTATGGAAAAAGACACAGAAACAAGCGTACAGGTCACCTGATAGTAAAGGACCACCGCTATCCACGACCTCTCCCGGACCCATGATATCAGAGGAGCTACAGGTGCGTTGCCGGCTTTTAAGGTGGAGATAAAGGAGCCTTTTAGAAGCTACCCAAGTCATATCGACATGGAAGGACAACATGGAAGTTCCAAAACACCACATGAGATTCCTTTTAAAAATGTATTGTATGTATATTGTAGAGGTCCTTCCCTGTTTGTCATAGTTCCATCTCACAATTTTCTGAAGCAGAAAATCTCATCAAAAATAAAGGGTCCAACAATGTTGATAGGCAGTTTCTAGTAAATTTGGATAATTTTTAAAATTTCTTGGTTTCGGAAGGTGGTGAGGTACGGCCCGCTGGTTATCTAGCCGGCGATGACAGGTGGCATGCATGTTCAAACCTGTTTACGGGACAAAATAGCAAAGAAATCGTAAACCGAATAATTCGGCCGAATATTCGGTTCGGTAAAATTTTTACCGAATAGTATTCGGTATTCGGTTATTCGGTCAAACCACCATTCGGCGCATCTCTAATGCATACATATAAAACTACTGTCGTCTCTTTTTTTCTAAGAGCAAGCAAGATACAACTATATAAGTGTCAATGTAGCTATTAACAATAATATGGTTTTTTCTTGGAATTTTCATAAAACTATATTTAAATAATATAGTTTAACTTCTGCATTTACAGTTTAGAATCGCTTTATCGTTTCATTGGGTGTTTAATACAAAAAAATACGATGTTTGTAGCTTTTCAATCAAATTCGCCTATTCTCGTCTCTTTTTTTCTTGCGGTACGTACTATAATAGAGCGAGATACAACTGTGCTAGTGTCGATGTAACTTGATTAGTGCTTACTGCTTACTCTCATGAAACTACGTATTTATTTATTTATTTATTTATTTGGTTTATCACATAGGTACAGTACAGCTTTGTAAAATTGGTATATATATACTTAAAAAAGAAAATAAGAACTATACATATGTTTGTTACGATAAACTCCTCATGCAAAAATGTATGTGTGAGAAAAAAATTACCTAATAACAATTACAGTAAATATATATATATATATATTTGTCCTTACAACAAAAACTAAAACTATGTGAAATAATGGCTATGTGTACAGACACATAACCACAACGTAACATGTGTGTAGTTTCGAATAACCACGTAGCTCCGAATCACGGCATAACTAGTTTCGACGACAGCCCGAAACTAGTTATGCCGTGATTTGGCTTGTAAGCAGTTTCTGAAACTAGTGACGCTACGTAACGCCCATGTCTAGTACCAAGCCTAAGATCTGTCAACTTCCAATATGTCAATTGTCATTTTCCTTTTGTTTTGTGTAGACGTATGTTGGAAATGAATTTATTCTTTTATAAATAAATATAATAACAGAAATGGGTAACGCTGATACCAAATTAAACTTTAGAAAGGCTGTTGTTCAATTAACATCTAAATCTCAGGTAAAAAATCATTGAGCATCCTACGCAATTTGAGAATGTGATAGTATTATTGATTGGATTTATTTATTTCAGCCTATTGACGCAGGTGATGAAAGTTTTTGGGACCAATTCTGGTCAGAAAGTGTGACAAATGTACAAGATGTGTTCGCATTGGTTCCCGGAGCGGAGATCCGTGCGTTACGGGAAGAGTCACCAAACAATTTGGCCACACTTGTATACAAGGCTGTAGAAAAGCTAGTGAAAATAGTCGATAGTAGCTGTAGAACACAACGAGAACAGCAAACAGGTATATTATTAGAAATCAGATTTGTAACATATTTAAACAATTTTTAATTTTGCTATTTATTTCATTGGTTAAATATTGATGACATAAATAGGTTTTTAAAACGATCAAATTGTGTCCAATAAGATAATAGCTTAATAATCACACATATTTTCATATCTTATAACTATAGAAGTAGAACATAAAGCAGCATGGCACAATAGGACATGATTTGGCAGACAATAGTTTTGGGTTTGATTCCCACTTGGTGGGAATGAATTATTTGAACAGACAAAGTTGTTCTACTATCCATGCAGTGTCATTAATTCAAATAAAGTAGAGAATAACTAAGGCTTGTATTTACTACCCACTCTGAACTCTGAGATAGATCTTGAGATGTACTTTTCTTTCATAAATTATTAAAACTGCATACCAAGATTGCTCTCAGAGTTGAGTGTGATTTATACATACAGGCCTTGGTTCTCTCCGCAACATGTGCAGCATGCAGAACAAAGTGTGTAGCTTAAAAAAATATTATTATATTAAAGAATGATAGTATAATATTAATGTGTAGGGAACTTGTTAACTATGACTCACTGAAGCTTTTAATATTAGCTAGAGATTGCAATGATAGAGTGTACATAAAAATGAATGAATCATTTATACACTATAGTCGATTAATAAGAATATAAATAAATGATAAAGAAATAAACACAAAGCAAAAACACAATTTTAAATTATATTACTATAATAAAAAATATACTTTTGAAAATAATATGTGAAAACATGAAGCTTCATGATGCTGAAAAAAATTGCATGATTTTATATATATTTTGCCTATGTATTTAAAAAAGTAACATAATATTTTTTCAAAATACATTTTTCCTATAAGTATCTATACTAATATAATAAAGCGGAAGAGTTTGTTTGTTTGTTTGTTTGAACGCTAAGATCTCTGGATCTACTGGTCCGATTTACGTTGTTTTTGTTTTGTATGAAAGCTGCATTCATCAGAAGTGCTATAGGCTATATAACATTACATTACACACATGTACTAATATATTTTAAAGTACTTTCTAATTTGACATACAATTTATTCTGCCATGTTAATAACAACCGTCGCGTCGCTACGCAACCGTTACCGCGACATTTTGATATTCATCCTTATGGATATAAATATAATAGTCACTTTTAGCATTTTATCTAGATTGAAATTATAGTTTATTGTATAACATACTAATAAATAATTAAGGAGATGTCACTGATTCGGAATGACCTAGCCTTCGGGCGGCATAGTATGACCGACGCGAACGAGCAGATGACTTTGATGGTTTTATAAAATTTTCATACATTTTCGAACTATTGTTAATTTTTATGTAATTATTTGCTGTTTATAATTATTTTAAACTACACTTTGGTTCTCTTCTTATTTTATTTGATATTGCCCGCTAAAATTATCCTATTTAATATAGAGAAATGTTTAGTTATTTCATAGAGTCGATCGATGTACGCACGCACGGAAAACTTTAGTTACTTTTAATCCTTTTGTTGGTTCATGTCAATAACTCAGATAATTTTTTCTAATAATATGTATCTACTTATTATTCTTTTTGATTATTTAAGCTTATATTTTCGTACTAATTCTATTGAAAACTGAAAATAATATATTTAATAAATATTCTTATAGTTAAAGCAGGCGTAGCCGCGTCCGGGTCCACTAGTGCTAGTATATTATGATAGTATTATTCTGACATATAATGGACTTTTAACCTGGTTTACATTGTTTTTTTTTATCTAACCTTATGACGATTATAGTATGACACCTATGACAGGTGATGAGAACTATAATCGTCATTATATTTTTTTTTATTTAATTTGTTTTTTTATTGTAGAATACTGATAATATTTTTTTTATTGAATGTTTTGTTTTTTTCACCAAAATGAAGAAAATGGAAATATACATTTTAAAAAAACTTTTCCTTTACAGTCAGTATTCACGCTCCTGCGCCACGACTGGCCTCACATATATATATACATTTATATTTAAAATATCTATCTTTCCAGCGTTAAACTGCGCACGTCTCCTAACCCGCGTGTTACCCTACATGCTCGAGGAGCCCGAGTGGCACAGTTTCTTCTGGTCGTCCTTACCTGCGTCCGGTGAGAATGAGTCGGTGCCACTGGCACAGTCGCTTGTCAACGCTATTTGTGTAAGTATAATAGAATTGTTTATTTTTTTGTTAATTATTTTAATATTATTTTATAAATATATCGAAAATGGGCGTAATCGATATTTTGTGTATCACATATAAAAATATTAATGTATATTTTCTAATTAAAAAAAAAACTGTTTGTTATGTATGTGATGTTATTGGAATTGGATAATAATTAAATAAGATGATGAACTTAGAGGCCAGCCGTGGCGTGGCGAGCACAAGCATGCGACTGTCAAAGCGACAGATTGTGTGTTCAGTTTCCACTCGAAGAAATTAAATTTTTGATATTTTCATTTTATCTGTTCTGGTAATGAAGCAAAGCATGGCTTTGAGTTCCCCCACTCAACACGAAATGCCTTCAGAATTCAGCGGAAAGTACGGCACGTATGTGTAACTATTTAGATTTCTAAGCAATGCAATATTTTTTTTGAAAACTAAGTCATGTTGAGATGATCATTTTTATTTAAATCAGGAACTTAAGTACCAAGAATCAAAATTAGTCCAGTAGCTTTGTGAGATATTTATATCTCCATATCCATGGTTATCCACGTAGATATGTGAAGCTAGCTTCATTTTTTTACATTATTGATATAAATGTTTTTATTTAAGATAGAAGTAAAAAAAGTGCAAGAGTCTGATTCATATTTATTTATGTATTGGTTTATCACATGTGTACAGTAAGTACAGTATAGTAAAATTGGCACATTTATAGTTTTAAAAAAAAATTACAGAACTATACAAATATTTGTAACGATAAACACCACATGCAAATGTTTTTTGTGAGAAAAAGATTAACAACAAAACATATCACAATAAAATTAACCTTAGAACTAAAACTAAAAGTGCATAAAAGTATATTAAATGTACGTCACCTATAAAAGTTATAATTATAAGTTATATTTTATACTTCAATTTAGAGGCAGTCGTGGCGCAGCGGCACAAGGGTGTGACTGCAACGCGACGGTTGTAGGTTGGATCCTCACTCGAGGAAGTGAATTATTTATTGACGTTTATATTTCCATTTCTTCGCTCTGGTTTCGAGGCAAAGCGCGGCGTTGAGTTCTGCCACTCACCATGCAATGCCTCCAGAATTATTTAATTCAATTTTATAAAAATAATTTTCTTTACAGGATCTTTTATTTTGCCCAGATTTCACGGTAGTGAGCACAAAGAGATCAGGACCAGTAAGTAGAATTTAATATTCACATACGTAAAAAGTTGCTGATATCTCCTGTAGTTGTAACACGCAATAATATTGAATGTATAATTAGAAATGTATATTCCACAATTTATTATAATAATTAATAAAAATATATATTATTATTCATATATCCTAAACTTCCTTATTTCTCAGGAACGTGCAGAAGAACTATCGTCCCTAGACAGCTGCGAGTACATCTGGGCGGGCGGCGTGGGTTTCGCCCGCAGCCCTCCTCGGAACGCTCAGCACGAGGCCGCCAGGACTGAATTATTACGACTTCTTTTAACGTGTTTTAGTGAAACTATATACAAACCGGCCAACATGGCCGCCACACATCACAATAAGTGGATTGCGTGAGTTATTTTTTATCTGTATAGGTTTTTCGTGGTCGGAGGTTTTAACTATTTTAGCTAATAATAGGGGTTTTAAGGATTTTTTGTTAAATTGATTTTTTTAGCTTCACATTGTATCGCATACACATAACAGGGAAGGCAAGTGCCGATATCGATATTTATTTATCTAATTGAGAATTTTATTATAAACTAGCGGACCCGGACGCGGCTACGCCTGCTTCAACTATAAGAATATTTATTAAATATATTCATGAAATTATTTTCAATTTTCAATAGAATTAGTAAGAAAATATAAGCTTTAATAATCAAAGAGAATAATAAATAGAGACATATTATTAGAAAAAAATATCTGAGTTATTGAAATGAACCAACAAAAGGATTAAAAGTATTTAAAGGATAGGTATTCTTAATATTAGAAAAAGTACCTAAAGATTTCCGTGCGTGCGTAC
>DWNA01003434.1:0-10069 GCA_018249835.1 Heliconius besckei
AAGCAACTGTAAACGCGGCGGTAACTGATTCGATTCCCACTTGACGGAATTAAATATTTAATATTTTTACTTTCTTGTTCTGGTAACCTTCTGTTGGTCTTAAGCACACAATAAGCATTGGACGACGAAGTGTCTTAATACTAGAAGCGTAATTTAACAACTGAAAACATGTCCATCAAGCGGGCATCGAACCTACAACCATATTGTTTACATTCAAACGTTGTCCCACTGCTTCAATCAAATTAAAAACTTATATACATCGATAATTTTAATACATTTAGCATTTTCTCGTCGTTCTTTGCCTTTAAGTTTCATAATAAAACAGTAAGTATAGCTTCAACGTCGCGCCTTCGCTTGCCAAAGGTACGCTGAACTGCAAAGTAAGCAATTACTCTAATGAGTGAGGTCTTACAGGCGCACCCTTTACTCACAGATTTTTATAAAATTTTCTTTCTGAAACTTTGTAAAAATTCAAAAAAATATGTAATATATTTTCTTTAACTTCTTTACTGTTATACTGCATAGTTGTGGAACTGTATAATTAAATGATTATATTTAAAATATACATATATATGTATAGAAGAATGACTTGTATATAAAATAAAATTGGCAATGACATTTCTATAATATAAAAAATGATTTCACGTCCTACATTATGTAGTAAAGCGGAAATGTACGAAAAAATTGAAAATTGCGATCAAAAAAGTATCTTACGCTTGTTCCCGTGGAGCGGGGTGGTCACCACCATGCACCCAATTTTCCACACATTTTGTGTTGTGTGGCGTAACTTAACGGCGCGCTTCGTCTGTTTACCAAGGCGAAGAAATGAAAATTGTGTCGCTACGCCACGGTTCTGTACAGATATATTTTTTACGCAAGATTTCCGCGTGTGATAGTTTCCCAGGCTTTTAGGGCCTCTTGCCAAGTATTGGAGACGAGTGTGTCGTGAAAATTGTAAATGTCAGCTTTAGCAAATTAATGTAATATTTAATAACAAAAATTGAAAATTGGGCAGAAAGTCGGCTACAATATGGAAATTAACATTAATTTTCCTTCACTTTGCCATATTGTACCTATTTTTATATTTACTAATCTATTCATTTATTTCAATAAAAAAACACAGAAAATTAAGCCTGAATTATTAAAATTTAATAAAACCCCTTTACGGGAACAGATCTGTTCAGAGCTAAAATTTAGGCCCTCCCTGAAAAATATATCTAGATACGCCCATGATCTCAAGACCGCTCTCAGGATCGATCTCAGAGAAACTCAGAGAGTTTATTAAATTCCATTTTAACGCATACATTACTGTCCGCGTAGTGACAATGCTGATACGACATTGAAATTAGTTGAGGTGAAGTGAAGGACGCTCGTCTAGTTTTTTTAGGGCAACTACAACATTGTAGTGTTCTACTATTACACATTTATTTTTATCTTTTATATTTTTGGTTATGTAAGTTCTTTCGTCGGTTGCCAACCTTTTAGGGGTATATTAGGGAGCTTGGATCTAAAATTCTATAGTACAGTAGGTATTTATTTACAGTAGGTGTTTATTTACGTCACTCAACACACAATGTCTTGGAAATTGTTCGGAAAATGGATGGCGGAGTGATTTAATACTACGTTTACTCTGCTTATCTTTCTTCCTGCGGGAAAGGAAGCACGCAGTAGCGTGTACCTAAATAAAAATATGTAGAAGTTACATACTTACTTTAGTATTACAGCAAATATGTACATTAGAATTTGTTGGAACTAATGCTATTATAGGCTTCGTTAATCTTGACCAGGTGAACGTGGTATGGTGGTTTAAACAAATTATTAGGTTCAAAAGAATATTTTAAGTTTTTATAATAGAAATATATATTTCTTTGACTACATATTATTATAGTATTTATAGTATTTAATATGTAAATTATAGTCAACATATTTCAAGATAAGATTTTTTTTAGCTTCACTCTGTATACCCTACATACCAGGATAGACAGAGGGAACCTAGTTAAGACGCACCGTTCCTAATCTCTCGTTCCAATTTTTAAAAATTACGATATAAATGAGGAAACTCAACGCTGAACTCTTATCATAAAATTCATGTCTCTAGCAAAGTGTAACGTTGAGTCCCGCTACTCAACACGCGATCTCCTGAATTCGGTGGGAAATGGGGAATGGAGTGTCTTAACACTAGGTTCCTTAGACTTATCCTGCTATGTACAGCGTGAAGCTGATTTTAAATTAGTTTTTTTTCAATAGTTCAACTTTTGTTTTTTTTTGAACAGCTCATGAAGAGGTTGCGCCAGGTGGTGGGCAACCGTCTCTTCGAAGTTATCATGAAGGCGACCTTCTATGGGCAGTTCGTCGCCGGCGAAGACCAGAACAAAATCAAGCCTACTCTTGAGAGGTGATTATGTTTAAATGAATTTTGACTGTTTGTTTTGGGAAATTACCTCTTTCCACTGACTTTTGAAACCATTGCGTGTTGAGAGGCAGAACTCAGCGTCGCGAGGAAATGAAAATATTAAAAACTTAATTTTCCCGAGTGGGAATCGAACTTACAACCGTGGCGCTTACAGACACACGCTTGTGCCATGCGCCACAACGGTCCTAATATAATATTTTTTATAATTTCACAGATTACGTTCGTTTGGGGTAAAGTCGATCCTCGACTACTCAGTGGAGGAAGATTTGTCCCAAGAGGAGGCTGAGAAGCGTGAAGTTAGGTGAGTATCTGTTTTTATAGTTAGCTCTATGCTCTATATCTATTAAGACACTTCATTCTCATAAAGACACTTACGTTCCCAACTCTCCGTCAAATTCTGGAGGCATTGCATCTGGAGAAACTCCTCCTCAGATATTTCACGTACGCCTCGTTACTAGAGCGAGAAAATGAAAATATTAAATATTTAATTTTCTCGAGTGGTAATCAAACCCAATACTCACCTGTCGGTACGTTACTGTTCCGCAACTGACATCAAAGTATAAATATACACCCCGATAATGCTAGCTGTAATTATTATTCTAGTTTGACAAATAAAAAAAACAACACGAGCTTATGAGCCTGTGAAAAAATAATTATTCTAAAGTAGCCTTAAGCCATTTATAAAAAAAAACCGGCGCCACCATACGCGTTTACGTTTTGTTAGATGAGTGGAATACATTTAGATCTATAGACGGGCGATGTATGGCCTCTTTTCCAATTTTCTCATTGTTTCAAGACTTACGACGGCTATTCAATATGTTTACACAATTTTCAACCTTATTAACTATGAATAATGTCGAAATTTCCACACAAAAGGACTGACTGAACTGAATCGTGATCGTAATGGTGTTATAATTCAGAAAATCACGTGCAATGTCGTTATGAATTCCGTCCTTCTAACGAAGGTCACGGCTGTCACTATTAATTCAGTATTGTTAATCTGTTACTGTTTTACTTGGAACTGTTTGTATGCACAGATTCAATATGTGTGTTACCACAGATTATATAACTATGTATATGTGGAGATGTATAAATGCTTTAACTTTTTTTTTGATCATGTTTGGGTTGGGCCTAACAGCAAATTAAAAATGAATCAGCTTCGCGCATCCCGTATACACGGTAGTCAGAGGGAACCTAGTGTTAAGACAGACGCGAAATTGTTCGAAGCATTGCGAATTGAGTGGCGGAACTCTACGCTCGGGCTTATTGCTTTGGTACCAGAGCAAAGAAATAAAAATATGAATAAATAATAATTGATTCCCTCGCGTAGGGATCGAACCCACAATCGTCGCGTTACAGCCATACACCTTTGTACCCCACGACACAATGGCCTTAAGTATAACAGTATATCAGTTTTTTTAAAGGTATATCCCCTATGATAAGAAATATAGGTAATATAATATTCATAAGATTGTTATTGTTACTTGAAAGATACTTAGAAGACTATATCAGCAATTTGTTATAGAGATGTTTATGTTTATACTTTTGATTGCGTCTCTATAGGGTTGTTGATTCGTTGTCATTTCTATTACAGTCTCTGATAAACAAATATTATTTAAAATTAATTCCAAAAAGCAATAAATAAATTATAAAATATTATTGCCATATTGATATTATTTGTCTATGCAATAATACAAGTTGATTTAATACTAAAATAAATATTTTAATTAATTACTAATGAATACCGAATGTTCCAGAAGCTGTATAACAAGTGAGCGTTTGACAGAACTGATAAAAAGCGGTCCGAGGACTTTGCAAGATTTAATCATAGCTGGGTTTTGATTTTCTTTTTTTCAGTTATTGCATTAGATTCGGTGTATTTGTTTTAATCAGTTATAGTTAATTATTTAATTTTGTATATTTTTAAATGTCATCTTTTTAGTAATATTAGATTTGAAAGTAAATGTTATATGTAAATTTTTGGTACAAGTAGTTATGGGGCAATAATTTTACTAAATTACAATTAATTTACTAATTACAGTCAAGTATGGAAAAAAATCTATCATTCAAGACCATTGAAACTATCTTGAGTTTTATTTTTAATACTGGAATGGTTTTCCGAATAATAAAATATTCTATTGTGTATTTTTTACAGTATACAAAAATGAACAGACAAAATATTTACACATTTCTTATTTACCTACACAAGATACAAAGCAAACCTCCATTAAAAAAATCGTGCGACGCAATTGTACTTTGAAAGATGCCCATAAAGTTTTCCATAAAAAATATACAGCTTCAAATTATGTTCTTACATTATTTATAATACATTTTACTTAAATTTAAACTAAAAAGTAATTTTAAGCAGTTTGAGCCTGTATGGTGATAATTTTATGTAGAATAACCTAAACTTGTAACTTTTTGTCTACTGACAGCCGTAAGTTACTTATTATTAGTGATTAAAATGTTAATTTGTATGTATTTAGTAGACACTGTGGAATACGTTCCTAACGCTAATGAACGCTGTATTTTAAAATATTTTTTATGTTATTGATACTACTCAAATTAAATGAAAAAAAGCTTACACTTTATATCGGCTATAAATGTACAAGCTTATCAGTATAATATAAAATAATATTAATAAAATTTGCTGTTTAATTTATAGGAAGTCGAGAAATTAGTTTTTCTACATTATAATTTCTAATACATTGCAACTGTTCATGTGACTTTTTTTCATTTGTAAATGATAGTTATTGATTATCTTTATTTCAATTTCGAAGTCATTGTAGGTAGTTCGTAAAATATTTAATAGACTGGTATTTCGAAATATTAACTTTACTAATATTTTTGATTACATTTAGATATTTTAAATTCCGTACGTTTAATTTATCACCGCAATATTTAAATATATTTTTTATTTCTAGATGTAATTAATACTCTGTATTCAAAATGGCGCATCTCCCTGACAAAGACTATGATCTATTATGCCTAAACAACTTTATAACATGATAAGTTGTTAGAAAAGTCTAACTAAAGAATTTCGGACGTTCAATTATTGTGACCTACATGTGTCACATGTTCTCGACATCATTGAATTATAATTAGGCGAAATTATCTTTTATTCTTAAGAATTTAAAGTGGATTTTTCTACGCACTGTTTTCAATGTCATAAGAACTAAAATAGGCAATTGGGTCGAGCGATTTTTGTAATTTTTTTTAAATAGCTCTTTAGATATTTCTTATAAAAATATATACGGAATTACAAATATACAAACATTTTATCTGCAAAATTAGTCTCTCAATTAAGTAATATTCTAAAAACAAGATAAACATCGATTAAAATACATACATTGATTATGATATATAAACTTTTAACGTTTGGCAGTTTTATTTATTAAATCTTCTTATATATTATATATTCAACGTTACAAAAAAAAAATATTTTTATCAATTACTGTAAATTAAGTGTCCACATTTAGAAGAAAAAGACGTTTTTAGAAAACATATTCTAGAAATACAAAAAAAACTAATTTTGTGTTCTAAAAAACCTACAGTAATTAATTAGTACTAGCTAGTATTTGGTAATTCTCGATAATAGAACTAAAAAAATATATTCAATCTTAAATTTAGATAGCACAATTTAAACCAAGATTTGATCATTAATTAATTAATTAATTTTGTTTGTATTGTCATATAACGAGCCACGTCGAACATATTTTATTAAATAGATACGTTTTTCTACCTTCACGCTGTGCCCCGCATATAGCAAGTTGGGCAGAGGTAATCTAGCGTTAAGACACTCCGTTGCCCACTTCGGGGAATCGAACCTGCAACCGTAGACTTACAGTCATTTGCTTGTGTCCCTGGACCACTACGGCCTCTGAATAAGTATGCGATGCGTATAAACAATGCACTCGCTCACAGTTCAACCCCCATCCTATATGTACTTTAGAGTTTAATTTAATAATTTACATAAATTATCTCAAATTATCAATAGTATCAGAATTTAACAGTATTTTTCTCATCAGCGCGTCGATCTCAACGTGTGGGGATCAGCAGGAGGAAGGACAGCTCAAGCAGTACCACGTGGAGCAGAGGTTCGCTGACCGCCGGTACAAAGTGACCAGCGCTAGGACTTACTTCTATTTGAATGAAGCAGCCTGCGAGAAAAATATGGAGGCCTTTTTGAGGAGTATCGACGCTGTGGCTGGTAAGTGAAATATTTTAGAATCTTTTTTTCTAGTTTAGGTTCACGATGATGACGACGATATTGGCTTTTTATCCTGGAGTTGCTGCGAGGTTGGGTATAGTGGTACGTTATTTATGCTAGTATCTACCTCAAAGATACTAGTGAATATTATAATAACTAAACATTTTTCTAAATTGCAGAAGGTTTAATTTTTTTTAGTGTAAAACATTTGGTTTATATATATATATATATATATATATATATATTTTATATAACCATAGGTACTAATATTTCTCTAAATTCAGTTCAAAATATTTAAAAAATCAATCAAGCGGTCGAAGCCGCGAGCGAGCTGTTCGTAAATAAAATTATATAAATGTTGCCAGGGTAAGACAAATGGTTTGTTTGGGTTCTCAAATATTTTATCATTTAAATGGTGGACACTAATTTTTTACTGGTGATTTAGTTTTTCTATATAAATAGCCAAATGTGAATTATTAAACTATCAAAATCTATTTTTTTCAGAAAACACTAAAAGTACGGGTTTGATGGCAGTTAAACTGACAGCTCTTGGCAGACCTCAGCTACTTGTAAGTATAATAATTATTCGTACCGTATTTATTTCTAAAAACATGAGGTCGTCGTGATGAAGGGGCACAGGCGCGGCGGTTGTTAGTTCGATTCCCACTTGAGAAGAATATTTAATATTTTCATGTCCTCGCTCTGGTAACGAGGCATCAACGTGGGGTAAGTTCCACCATTCAACCTGCAATGTCTCAGAAACGGAGTGTTTTAACACTAAATTATCTGTCTATATTTCTTGCTCACTGTTTTATTATATAAATGAATTTCCCCCATCTTTCAGCTCCAATTATCCGAAGTGATAATGAGGGCGCGTAGCTACATGCATCAAATAGCTGGTGGGACCGGAAACGTGCTAACACATCACAAGACTATCGAAGACCTCCAACGCTACCTCGGTGATCTGAGCTCCAAACCGGAAGTTCAGGATTTCATGAAGAAAGTCACTTCGGATACGGAAGGGTGAGATATATATATATGTGTATAATTAATATATTGATAGATATATATAATTTGCTGGCACGACTCATTGACCATCCTGTACATACGCATGTATCATACACTATCAGCATAGTATTGAAGTAACAAGATGTATTTCAGTGTGCTGCACTTATTCCCGTGGGACCGGTCAGTGGCGACTACTTTTTATCGTAAGCGTTGAGACGTAATGTCGCTAACTGTAAACCCCTTTTTTTTAATAATATGTATATATACAGGATGTAAGTGCAACGTGACGGACGGATCAGCGGATGTATATGGGTAGGCGACGTCAGTACCTATCCATTTCACCCCCATGTATGTTCAGCGATATTTGGAAATTTGTGTGTTTGCATTCGTCAAGAATCCCATTTCTTTCCAAAAAATCACAAACCCTCATATATCTACTGAACCATTGAAAATCGTTTAACATACATGGGTGTGAAATGGATAGATACTGAGGTCTTCTACTCACAGACAAACGTTGATCGGTCGATCGCGTTACATCCTGTATATACATACATATAATACTTACATATGGACCATACGAAATTTAAACATAATAATAAACAACAAACAATTTTTTTGTATATTTTTTTTAAGTTGCATTGAAATACATCAATTGCGAGTTTCCTATATTGGTGGGACCGTTGTAAATATAAATAAATATAATTGAAATTTATCTAAAATTATCTGAGTCTCTGAGAAAATAAATAAAAAGGAAATATCAATATTAGATTTGTTCTTTTAAGTATTAAGTACTCATAATTATCTTTTATTTTTAAAATTATTTTCTTCATTAAAACAGTGGTCCATATGTTGATAAGCTAGATATTATTTATATTAGACTGGCCAATTTTGTGGCTATGCTAGACATACATTTTTTACTTATTTTTTTTTATCTGAGTTTGATAATTTGATTGCCTATTCTTCAAGCTTTATTTAATTATCTGTTTTAACACTTCCTAACGTTAAACGAAAACTACTTACTTATACCCTGCTGATTTAAATATAGCCAAAATGTTTCTAATTTTAAATCTGTCGCAAAGATTTAAAAAAAATATATACACATAGATATATCTAACTATAAAATACTCATAATTTTATAAAGCATTTTGTTTAAGTTTATTTCAGTTTTTAATTTATCACTAATATTTGCTTTAGCTTATAAATTTGTTTTTCATTAAGTTGATAGTGATAAAATCCTAAATTTCATATAAAATCCACACATTCCCCATTTTGTGTACACTTTAGAGTCTCAAATAGTATTGGCTTCATTTTGTCTAACTCAATTCAAGAAAATTATATTTTTAAATGGGTATATGTAAATAACTTTTAGTGGGAGTCGAACTCCTAACCTTGCCACATTTCAATTATGCCCCATGGCTTTAAATACATATTTACTATACTTAGATGATAAAAAAATAAAAATAATATATCATATTAGTTATTTATGTGTTTGACAGATGAGTAATAAAATCATTATAATTTTTTTTTCGTTACTTCTACTTCTTAATACTTTACGTCCTTAATTTAGAATAAACAAAACCGGCAAAAAAAAATCCTTTTTTTATTTAAAAAATAACGAATTATTTAAGTCCAGATAGTCTTTATGTTTATGTATTCTTGCTAGAATTTGAAATTCATCCTTCTATAAAGCCAAGAGGAAAATAGAAAATTCGTATAAGTTATTTCAAAATAAAAGATGTAAAAAGTATATGTTTTACTACTAATGCATCAAAATGTTTATCTAATTCTTCATACATAAAAATTTTTAACATATTAAATTTCAATTACATAATTCCAGTATCGTCCACCTGTTCCCATGGTCGAACATTCTAGACAAAGACATGGGTCTCTCCGATTCCTTCCGGGTGCCAGACCCGAAAACCGGTCAGATGAGGCGTCTCATCTCCCAGATATCACCAAAGGAAGAGGAAATGTTCAGAAATATGCTCAGGAGACTGAACAGCATCATCAAGGTGGCCAACGAACGTGATGTCAGGATAATGATTGATGCTGAACAAACATACTTCCAGCCAGCTATATCGAGGATCTGCTTGGAAATGATGAGAAGATATAATAAGGTTGGTTGTGTTGTTTTATTTAAATAGCAGAGAAGGCGAAGAGAGACGGGTCTATAGTCACTTTTACTCTACTTTTGACACAAATTCAATAGTGTTCACTTACCGTTTTTCCAGAGTGGGAGTACGAAAATAATTCATTCCCCCGAACGGAGCTCGAACCCATGTCCACGACGTTTTCATTTCTACTCTAATACGATAGCTTCACTTTTTCTGTAAAATAGATGCAAGGTAGAAATTTGTATAACATAAATATACTTTCCTAGGTTGTCGCTATTGTCTGGAGCTGTCTAGAATAGCAAAATGCATGTCTAATTATTTTCT
>DWNA01003435.1:0-10068 GCA_018249835.1 Heliconius besckei
TACATACATATAAATACTTTTTATTTATATAATATGTAATTTTAACCATGTACATACTATTATCTATAAAAATATAAACAGACTTAGCCTTACAATATTTTTGTCATCTGATGTGTGAGATCATCATGTTAATATTTTGGTCCGAAACAAGTGTCTACGAATTCGAATACTTACAATATTTTTGGCTCAACCTATCAAAGGAAACTACTCATCACCGATTTATATTAAAGTACCCTCTTTTATATCTAATTGATATTTGTTTCTTTGTATAAATATAACTATATTAATTATATCGCTTCCGTCTCGAACTGAGCCCCCCTTGAAATTGTTATACGTCCGTATGTTTCGTGTTGCTCCAGTTTCAGCATTTGATGCTTCTTGAGAACTAGTAGACTGTAGAACTTTTGCGCAACCTGTGATATATAAACATTAGTACATTTTAAAACTTTTATTTTTCTTAGTTCTTTTTTTAGTTTTACGTATATAAGAAATAAAAATAATTCATTCCCCTGAGTGTGGGTTATCTATCCCACAACCGTAGCGTTTAAGGTCAGACGCTGTGCCGCTGCGCGACGACAGCCTGATATTTTAACGTTAATTAATTTTAATGATGATGCCTTCTGCTTTCCATATTTTTTTATCCTAAACATAAATAATAATATTATAATAAACAACTGTCAAGTATTTGTAAAGAGAAATTGAAAATTGTGAGTTCAAATCTCATGAAATAAAATATATTAGAACAATGTAGCTTCGTTACACAATATTCATTCGCCTGCCTAGGTATTATTACCCTAGTATTCTGCAACCATAATTATATACGATTTTGGGTCGATGTATACCTGCTTCCTGTTGTTGTGTCGGGGTGCCAGATCCGCAAAGTCGAGCACGCGGTCGGCGGCCAGCTTGTGGCGCATGGCCGTGAACAGCTGCGCGGCGCGCCGGTTCAGCACGCGCTCCTCGTACTGCTCCTCCGTCTCGCCCGCCTCGCGCACCTCGCTAAGGGGCTCCTCGGGCTAGAGGAAACACCAATATTACATTAGTATTTCTTTTTTAGCTTCACATCGCATTTATTATTATTATATTATGTATAATTTTTATTTTTTTCTTTTACACCAAAAAATCGAATTCTGGGCACATTGCGTGTTGAGTGGCGGAAATCAACGCCGCGCTTTCCCTCGACACCAGAGCGAAGGAAATTGAAATATTAAATAATTTTAAGGACTGAAACCTACAAACTGTCGCGTTTACAGTCACACCTTGTGCCCCTGCGCCATGACTGGCCTCAAATCATTTTCAATCTCGAAAGACACATTTAAATATTAAACATTTCTAATTGTTTCTCCAGGTCACTTAAATCTTAAGCTTTTTCTACTTCACACGATAAACATTATAATAAAACTTACATTTTCAACACTGAGAGGTAAATCATAATCGTGCTGCGGACTGTGATGTCCATGTTGATCATCATACCCTAAGTTTGTCATTTGCATACCATTCTGTAAAAGAAACAAAAAAGCTTAAATAAGAACACTTTAGTCATTAGATAAAAAAAAAGTAATCTTTAAAAGATGGCTTTTTTGCTTCATATTGTATTGAACACTCCTAGTATTTTATATACGGGATATTTTATTCATATCCCACATATAAAATAGTAGGATACTCCATCCCTCTTATTTGAAGCATCTTGGGGAACTCCACGTTTTCTCAACATAAACTAACCTACTTATTAAATTTGGAATAACACTTTAAAAATATTAAAAAATAAACTAACCTGATAATCGCCATGTTCAAGCGGCATGGGCAGCGGCTCCATCGGTCCTGTGTTCAGGTCGTGCGTGTGCGCATGCGCGTGCGTGTGAGTGTGCGCCTGCGTCAGGAACGGGTGCTCCCCGCCCATCTGCGGCATCATGGGGAGCTCCATGTTGTGTTGGAGCAGGGCGCCGTGTTGGAGACCTGCCCGTGACATATTGTATGCGTTTCAGTATAATATTTCAATGACTTATTGATATGATATAGGCGAAACTGAGAGAAAAAATATCTATATATAGCAGGGTAGTCAGAGGGATGTCTATGTCAGGACACTATTGGATTCAACTGGACACCCAATTTTCGACACATTCCGTCTCCATTGGCGGAACTTAACGCTGCGCTTTGTTTTGTTACTAGAAGAAAGAAAAGGAGAAAATATCCACAACCGTCGCATTTATATTCAGACGCTGTGCCATTGATGGACTCTATGGATCAGCAAAATAAACCTCTTAATATTCTTTTATTAAGCCCATAAACAATATCTAATATTACTTATATACAAAACATACTAACCAGAAGGTGTCATACCGCCATGTTGTAACCCCGCAGGCGTCATTCCGCCGTGCTGTAGGCCACCGGGTGTGAGGCCGCCGTGTTGGAGGCCTGCCGGTGTCATGCCACCGTGTTGGAGGCCCGCTGGTGTCATGCCACCGTGATCAAGACCACCTGTGCAATATTTATTAATTATAATTGTCTATTGTGAAATAGTCTTTTAAAAGTTAAGTTTCATTCATTTCATTCATCAAGAAAAATCTTATACGGCACACGATGTGCCCCGCGTGTAGCAGGTTAGGCAGAGGTAGCCTAGTGCTAAAAGACTGCGCTGCCCACTTTTCATCGAATTCTGGCGCCATCGACCTCAACGCCTCGCTTTTACGTCGACACCAGAGCAAAGAAATAAAAATATTAAACATTTTATGTCCTTGAGGGTGAATCGAACCCACAACCTGTCGCGTTTACAGTCGCATGCTTTTCTCCCTTTTGCCTTAGGACTCTGGCATTTATACTTAAATGAATGCAACATGGAGCAAAAAAATGCACAACTTACCAGGCGTCATAGTACCATGATGGAGACCCGCTGGCGTCATACCGCCGTCAAGACCAAGTCCCGGCGTCATACCACCTGGCGTCATACCGCCCGGCGTCATGCCACCAGGCGTCATTCCGCCTGGCGTCATACCTCCCGGTGTCATGCCACCTGGCGTCATGCCACCAGGCGTCATTCCTGTAGAACAAAGTGGTATTAAATGACTGTACAGTGCAAAAACATACCTCAATTAAAAACACATCATAATCATAAAATATTTTTTTCCTTTTATAAAATGCTTATTTATTATGCAATCTAATGATCTGTCTATATCAATCAATAATCTAGCACCCTCTGTAAATCTGTAAAATATATTTATTGTTCAAAATTGATTTTGCATGTATTTATATATTAATATTTTATATGTATTGAGATAGAGAGAAATGAGATTACCTCCATGTAGTGGACCGACCAGACCTAATTCGGGTTGATCACCGTGCTGTAGCCCTCCAGGAGTAAGGCCACCTAATAAAAAAAAATAAGCATTACATTACAATATATAGACATATACTAAGGCATAAATAATGTTCTCAACGACATTTTCTCAACGCAAAAATTGGTACTTTATATCGATTTTTTGAATATATCTTGTAAGGATAGCCATTTACAGAATTTAAATAAAATTAGTCTTAAAAAGGCACATGTCGTAAGTTGTTAATCTGTAGATGATCATACATAGTTTTACAGTATAAATGACATAGATAAAAGATATATACACAGATAAAAGTACAGGAGAGCGTCTGTTATCTGTAATCGGCAATCGGTAACATCTGTAATCGGTAACAAGCAACTGAGCGTCGGTTGCTTGACGTTCGGATAATCGACGCCATTTTACCAAATCTAAATTAATAAAATCTAAATTAAGAATCACCTGGTGTCATAGCACCATGTTGTAGACTGCCCGGCGTGAGTCCTCCTTGCAACAGTGTACCGGGAGTTAGGGGGCCCAAAACTCCTGGTGTAAGCGGAGCTCCAAGGGAACTTAGCATACCTGTATTATTGAATTTTATATGTTAACGATACTTATTTGTTCGTTTTATATACAATTAAATAATAAAAAAGGTGGTTAAATTTATATTGATTATAATATAAGTACTCATTTCCTATTACAATAGATAGTTTAATACTACATATTTTGTTAGAAAAATTTAAAAATAATGTTCAAATATGTTTTTTTTAAAACATGTGGCTACACATCTTTGGCTATTTCAGAAACAGGTTCAAAGTTTCGTTTCTTAATTTTTATTAAAATTACAATTAAATAAATTTAGATAAATGATTATAACAAAACAAATCCCATTACCAATGATAAAAAGATATGTAGAAAAAGCAACAATGATTATGTGCGAATAAAGTGTTTGTGTAAAATAACTTCTCTCTCCAAAAATTTTGAGCCAAAATTAACAACATATTATTGGTGAAGTGTATTATACTATTCAAGATCATTAAAATGATATTGATATATATATATATATATATATATATATATATATATATATATATATATATATATATATATATATATATATATATAAAGTTAAGTGCCGTTCTTCCGGAAGCTTAACACTTGAAGTGCCGAAGATTAAGACCCCCTTGAACCGCCGTCGTGACAAATTTGTCCCATACTACTTATTATGTTGATTGTTGGTGTAATACAAAAAAAATATTATTAAAATAATTCGTAAAATATGTAGACCATCTTTAATAATCAATTCTTATTCTTTAACAGACATAAGAGTACCAAAAAACAAAACACAAGGAAAGAATCAAATATTTCAAATACGTTCTAAGGTCGTGACAACTAACTGAATTACTCTTATAAACTTATAAGTTATTGAAATTAGTTAATATTATTATTAGGCCAAGTAATGCATTAATATATTCTTCACCAGTGATACATCACAGATGATTTATAACATTGCGTGGTAATGCCACTAGAATTCGGCGGAAAATGCCAGCCGAGTGCATAGCACTAGGTTCCCAGGTTCCCTCTACCTACTCTACAATTGCCCACATTTGGTATCGAGTGTTTTTCTAAAATTCAAGCCTTAGTCATCCTTTCATCTGATATCTCACTTGAACTAGCGGCAAAATTTAGTATTGACACCAATTTCATCCCGCTTTTCAGGCTATTATATTTTAAGATTTATGCATAAATGTATAGTTTTCAGATTTTTTCCTGTACTAGTACTACATGTAGATGCTAGCTGCCAAATTTCATAACTCTAAGTTAACTGAAAGTACCTTATTAATTTGATTTCCTTTATAGTGTCGAAATACACGTTTTTTACTATATAAATGGTAATATCTTTTTTTTTAAGGGCGCTTTTTCAGGAAATCAAGGGACTGTAGATCGTCATATAGTTGATATTCATATACTCATATGAATATCAAGTCGATTTATCCAAGCATTCCTGAGATAAAGGCATAGACAGACGGATGGACAAGAAAATTATCTTATAAGGGTTTTATGGTTTAAGACATTTATTTCTCATAAGAATAAATTCACTTACATGAGACAGTAGTACAATAATAATTTGACGGGTACATTGCGCTAAGTTAGTAAATTATGCTTATACAAATAAAATGTAGGGTAGTTATTATAAGATAGCAACGGAATAAGATCCACTGGAAGTGCCGCTTAGTAATCATTGTATTAGTGTGAAGATATTTTATTTACTCGTTTTACATTATTCACATATTTTTTAGGGTTTTTATTTTAGTATTGTTTGAGTTTATATTACTATTTTTGTTGTTACTTTTTAATTTAATTTTATTATTATTTTTTTATTTTATTTGTTGTTTTTTAATGTATTATTATTGTGTTAACTTGTAATATATTATTTTAAGCTAAGTGTTTTTTTTTTATTATGCGAGAAATGTTGTCATTATGTTAAGGAATATGTATAGGCATTATATTTTTCACGTAATTTTTAAGTAGTCTTTTAAATTTAGATGTTGATTTTGATTCTTTAATATCCTTTGGTAGTTTTTTATATAAATAGGCACCTTCAAACATTATATTCTTTTTGCCATAATTAGTTCGCGGTTTGTGAAGTTTGATGTCGTTAGCATTTCTTAGTCTGATTTTTTGTATACTTTGTTTTTTTGTAAATGTAATGTAATGTATGTCTTTGCTTAATATTTTACGTACTAAAAGACAGCTGTTATATACATAGGTTTGATAAATATTTAGGAGCCCTGTTTCATTATATATTTTTTTAGTTGAAGTACGGAAATCATATTCGAATAGGACTTTTATTAATTTGTTTTGTGCTGTTTGTAACACGTCTAAATTGCTCTTCGCAGCCGAGCCCCATACCTCAATCAATTAATCAATATGTGGCTTAATAAGGGAGTTATATGTGATATAAATTACTTTGCGTGGTAAACAGCGCACAATGTTTCTAATAACTCCTATTAAAGATGTTAGTTTAGATTTGATTTTATAAATATGTGGTTTCCATGTCATTCTGCTATCAAGAATCAATCCTAAATATTTTTCTTGATCCACTTGTGTGATTGTCTGTTATTGATGCGCAGCACTATTTTGTGGGATATCTTCTTATTCTTTGCAGCAAAAATGATGTAGTTTGATTTAGATGCGTTGACTGTGAGCAAATTGGATTGAAACCAAAGATTCAACCGCTTTAAATCCTCTTGAGCATCGTTTAATATAGATTCTAAATGACTTCCGTAATAGAAAAGACTAGTATCATCAGTGTATAAAGATACATCGCCATGTAAATTTATATTATGGATGCTGTTAATATATATAAGAAAGAGCAATGGTCCCAAGATTGACCCTTGTGGAACTCCATAAGTAATGTTTTGGGGGTTACTTTGTATTTCTCTTACTTTTACTATCTGTAATCTGTTGGTGAGATATGATTCCAAAACTTTAAAAGCATTCTCTTTTATTCCTATTTCACTTAGTTTTTTTAAAAGTAATTCGTGGCTCACAGTATCGAATGCCTTTTTTAAATCAATAAAAACACCCAGAGCAACCTGTTTCTTATCAATACAAAGTTTAATTTTTGTCACAATATCTATGGTTGCCGATAGAGTATTACTTTTTGGCCGAAATCCATATTGTTTATTATAAAAGAAATTTTGACTATTTAAAAAAAGATTCAAGACGTGTATATATAACTTTCTCAAAGATTTTTGACAAGACAGGGAGAACTGATATTGGTCGGTAGTTTCCCGGTTTCCCGGTTTTTTTTTCTTAAAAAGGTACAGAACCCTAAAAACTTAGGCATTGACTGCTAAACCTACTATTTAACTTTTTTCTGCCCCTGCAACGCCCTTTCACCTCCACCTTGTCCCCGAGGCATGAAAATATGTCAAATTATACCCCCAAATAATAAAAAATAATGGCGGGACAATGACCCAGCGGCAGTTCTAGGTAAATTTCATTTTTTTTCAAAACGTATGACTGCTATCTAATTATTTATATTTTTAATTAAATAATGGTGTAAAATTGGTAATAGTCAAAAAGTTTCATCTCCATAAATTAACAAATAAAAAAGTTATATACAATCAAACTTGCGTTTGGGACAAAAATGGGACGGAGGCTCTAGTGTTAAGTACAGTCATCAAAATCAAAATATTCTTTATTCAATTTGGCCATTACAAGCACTTTTGAAATATCATGTTAGATATGTATATATGTGTGTACCTGGCGTGGCGGGCGGCTCCACGTCGTCATGTCGCGGCGACCGGTACGGTGTGGGCGCGCGCTCCGGCTCTGTGCGTGCGCAGTGCGGGGGAGCGGTTAGTGGGGGGAGGGGGGAAGCGACTCATAGTGTATATTATATAATTAAAAAATTTAGTGTTATATAATGTAATATTTATTATTCGTAATAAATATTGTATAAAAATACACTATAAGCTCTTTCCCTATTATTATTATACACATATTAATAAGCACAGATGAAATTAGAATGCAAAACCATTATTATGAAGAAAGATATAGAAATATAAGATATTGTTTTAATGGAATGAAATTAGTAGAACATTGAACATTAATCAAAAGCTGTGAATTATAGTTTGCTCTTAGATATAAGATTTTAGTGAAAGTGAACCAAAATGAAATATATATACATATAGACAAATTAATATAAACTTACCGACTGATGGTTCATACTCTTGTGGGATAGGTGTCGGAGGTTCTAATTCAATCTGAGGTGCAGGCGTCTCTGGTGGGTGCATTGTCTAAAGAAACATTGTATAAAATGATGTTAAATATAAAAACAAAATTTATTAATGTTGGTTTTTATTGGTTTTTTTTTTCGCTTTACGGTGTATTCCGCATGTAGTAAGCGAGAGAGTCTAGTGTTAAGACTATCCGCTCCCCACTTTCCGTCGAATTCTGAAGGCATTTCATGGTGAAGAAAATGTAATTAAATATTTTATCGTTTCGAGTGGGACAGAGGAAGAGTGGTATGTTCAATTCAAACTCAAGAATGAATTATTATCATCTTGCTTTGCTTACAGGACAAAGCGTGGACCGCCACAAACAAACACGCAATTTTCTGAATGAATAGGCGTGTGGGGAGTGGAGTCTTACTAACATTTCCTCTATCAATCCTGCTACAGGCAAGATATAGTATAAAGGTAACAAAAAATGCACATTTTAGGAACTACTTCAGACTAACTATTTCAGAGATATCTATTAACCCAAAATACTTTTTTAACGCACCTCCTCGTGTCGTCGCTTCCTGCCGGCGCGCCTCGCGACGGGCGGCTCGGGGTCGGGCGAGCGCGCCGGGTCGCCCTCCTCCGCCTCAGTTCGCAGCGTCATGTTGCGTTGATACTTCTGTAATCGGAAATGAGACTTACATTATTTAATTTATTAACAGTAGCCTTTCGTGGCGCAAGAGCACAGAGTGTACTGAAAATCGACTGGTTGTGGGTTCAATCCCCACTCGAGAAAAGGAAATATAATAATATTTTATTTAAATTTATATTTTCATTTCTTCACTCTGACAACAAGTGTCTACGCAATGGGTGTCGTTTTAACCACGAGGCGGAATTTCAATTGCAGAATTGCACTCTGTCATCCAACACACGATCTTTCGAATTCGGGCGAAAAGTAAAAAAAACTGGTGTTGTCTCTGCTACATGCGGGGTATACAGTGAAGCTAATATTAAATTGTTACACTTATTTGTATACATGGATTTTGTGCACTATATCTATTCCTAAAAATGTAACATTAGCATTTTGTTCTCCATACAGTGTGATATTGGCGACATTATTTTTGCTTAAATGGTGAAAATGAGGAACGCAAGTGTTTTAATCAGAATGGTGTGTCTTAACCCTAGGTTCCCAGGCATCTTCTACCTTCAACACACACCTTGAACAAGACCCTGGAGGGTATGGGCTTGGCAGGCAGAGTGAACAGCTTCTCCACACCGCCCGTCTCCTTCCAGTGCATAAGGCGGCGCGTGGGCGGTGCCAGATCCAGGGTGGTCACTATGTCTGACGTGTTGCTGAGCTGGTTCTTCATCTCCTCGCCCGAGATGTTCTTCACCTCGTCTACTATTAGCTTACGTTTCCGTTTCGCTTTTGTTATGCCTGGGTACGATAGAATTAGAGGCTAAATTATAAATTCTATAATTTATTATTAAATAGTTCATTAACTATTTAATAATAAATTATAGCCTAACTATAAGACTAACTATCCTAACCTAAATTATAAGAAATAAAGAAATGGCTACCAAGCATAAATTATTCAGTGTGATGTGACCAATAACATATAAAAATCTGAGTTTCTGAAGAAGCTAACGCTAAGAAATTAGGTGCTAAATGCAAATAGTCCACGAGAATAAAGCCCTAATATTTCTCTTACAGTGTCACTAATTTTATGTTTTCCCCTATATACAAACAACTAGCGGACCCGGACGCGGCTACACCTGCTTCAACTATAAGAATATTTATTAAATATATTCATGAAATTATTTTCAATTTTCAATAGAATTAGTAAGAAATATATAAGCTTAAATAATCAAAAAGAATAATAAATATAGACATATTATTAGAAAAAAATATCCGAGTTATTGAAATGAACCAACAAAAGGATTAAAAGGATAGGTATTCTTAATATTAGAAAAAGTACCTAAAGTTTTCCGTGCGTGCGTACTTAGATATCAATTCTATGAAATAA
>DWNA01003436.1:0-10068 GCA_018249835.1 Heliconius besckei
GTTCACATTACGCAGGTGATATATTGTCGTACGTAATCATAAAATAGTGACAATTTAAATTATATTAAAATAAACTATAATAAAAAAGGATTAATTAGACGACAATAATTATAATTTGGCTAAAAGACTAGAATCTGTGTCTTAAAAATGTAAAACATATGTCATTATGATTTGGCGCCAATGGTTTTGAAACATCCTACTGAGGGGTTAGGTTTTATTTTAGGAAAAAAAAAACTTTAAATGTTAAATAAATTAGAAATTTCACAAGATCAAAGACAGCAGACGTGTTGCCTTAATTATTATTAGTGGTGCATAATTTTGGCGGCACTCGACGCCATGACACATTTATCACTCGAAGGTACATCTTGCAGATATTGCCGTTTATTATATTTATATTAAATATTTGTAGAAAATAAATTTCACGCAACTAAAAGGTTTCATATTTTCTGTTTTCATTGATTTCTTAGAAGCTGTAAGATACATACTTAATATCTTAATAAATATCTATGACTAATATATTATAGATGTATCACCTTCACTCAATAAAATAATATGCGGATATTCTATAAATAACAAAAAAATAACTAAACTGAGTTATATAAATAATTGCATAAATGAATTCTCTCGATATTGATTCATGGGTTTTATTTAAAGCATTATTTTGTAATTAGACCGCGTTTACGTCAACACTGTATGTATTTTTGTTATAGTAGTGCATTTGTTTTGTTTGCGGTTTCCTCTAAAGTGTGCCGTAACCGATGTCATTCATAATGTACCTATTATAAGATAAAGACAGTTCTCGTTCAAAAATTACTTTATTTACTGTTCAATTTATTTAATTCGCTTGTTTTGAAAGGTAATAAGTATAGCTTAAAAGTCATCGGTAAATATTATCAGGTTAGTCTCTTGGTACTTTTTCTATCTACTTATAAAATCATTGAGGACAATTTTAATAAATAAAATAACTTTTAACAAAAAAATATGTTAAAAGTTATTAAAACATTTTAAATACAAAAAAAAACAACTTGTGCGCATATTAGGGTAGTCAAAGGAACCTCGAGTAATAAGACACTCCGAAGAACAGAATAGAAAACAATTTTTAAGACATTGCGTGTAAAGTGCTGTTCACAAATTATACTTAAAAATTCAGTTTAATTTTAATAAATTTATAATAACTATGAACTTTAATTGTTACAGATTATTATATTTTACGTGTATTCTCGGAACGTGGCATTAATTATTTACCATTTACATAATGCCTGTAAGAATTGTTGGCATCCGCTTCCTCTAGTCTTGTCTGTTTCCGGCTTGCGACACATTAAGTGCAATTACGTTGACGGTATAAAGGGACATTCTTACATATTTTATTTATAAATATTACTTAGCTAGTACTGTTTAAACAAATATTTATAGCGCCTGCTTCTTGTTAATTCAATTTCTTTTTACCCGACTGCGGCGAAGCCCAAAGGAGGATTATGTTTTAGCGAGTATCTATGTTATTCCGTTCCTTTGTTTCTTTTTAGATCTCATATTAGTTATTTCCTAAATTAATTCATTTAATAATACAAAGTTGCAGCGTCGTATGTTTTCTTGTGTTTGTGTTGTGGTTGTCAAAAATAACATCCATTTTTTTTGTCTCCATAGAAATTTCGACATTTCAAATTATGAAAATATTGCTTGCTGTAATTGTGAGATTATTAGCCGTTTCTATATCTATATAGAAATGGCTAATAATCTCACAATTACAGCTATATATAGATCTATATTGGCCCACCTATGGCTAACTCTACAAAAGGGTATTATTATATGCCATATTAAATATATCTCTCGTAATCCAAGGCCCACCTGTGCGGTTCAACGCCACTAGACCCGACCAGTCTCGTCTGGTTATTTTAGCCCAGCATGTATTTACACCCACCACGCCAAATAACACGCGATTCAGAACCTTATTACATTGTAAATAATAACTAATTTCATTTATATTTTTTAAAATGAAAGGCTGCCGCCAAGCGCCGTTTGCGTATTTATTTTATTTTTCAATCCGTATCTGTCCGGACGTTTGCGATTAATACTGATGCGTGAGAGTGGATGCTATTTACATACTTACAAGTATGTATTATAGTTTAGGATTGAGTTATTTTTGTATATTGTTTCTGCTGATATAGATTAGTTCCTTTTAAAGCTCACAAAAAATTTAAATATTTTTTTAAAAATGAAAGAAGATCTCCTTATTTTTCTCCAGGCGCGTTCAGAATTCGGGGGCTCCCTCGGTCATAATTTAATACTTGTATATATTTAAATTATTTATCTGTATGAAACCTATGCTGTTGATAGTTTTTGGGAATAATTCGCACAATACTTTTATTATGACGCTTGTTAGTTTTGACATCGGTCATTACTAGCATCCTTTTTTGTTTGATTAAATAAATAAATGAGGTCTTCATAGTGCAGGGACACAAGTATGTGACCTTAAGCATGACGGTTGTGAGATCGATTCTTACTTGGGAGAATAAAATATTTAATATTTTCAAATGGTAATCCTTGCTCTAGTAACGAGGGAAAGCGCGGCGGAAAGTGGGTAAAGGCAACGTCACGCTTTGCCGCGGTTTTTAAACAATTTTCTAAGTACGCTAAAATTTTATTAAATACTACTATCTTCACATAAGACACAAGTTCCTATTTTTAAAAAAAAACATTAATTTTAACTGTTATTATGTAAATATTCAATTATATTATTAATTTCCCAACTTTAGATAGATTTTTAGTTTAAAATGAAACTTGCGAAAGCCCACCGTTTAACGGCTTGCCGCCTGTCGTAATGTGAACGTAACGTTCGGTTTATGTAAACGAAAGGTGGTCTAGAATATTCCGAGCTTTCCTGCCTTCGAGGTGGAACAGTTTTCCAACACTTTTTACCCAGTACCTTAATAGGCCCTCGTCCTATAACCAGTTCATACCAGATATTTTACTATCGTATAAAATTCCTTTTCACTTACTCAGCCAAATAATAGTAAAACAATGATATATGCAAATTTATCGATACTTATATTCGACGCACGCGCAACAATGCATAGTACAGTTATAACAACAAAGCATTACAACATATTATAATGGCGTATTACGTAAACGGGAAAACTGAAAAATACAAATTACTTATTTATATAATTAGATGCACACAGAGTTTGATTGTAAACGCGATGGTTGTGGGTTCGATGCGCAATCGAGGAAATAATTATATTTCAATTATTTTCATTTTCCCTCGCGGCTTTGAGTTCTGCCGCTCAACACGTAAGGTTTCGGAAACAAGGCATAATATAAGAACTGTTTCCTTTGTCTACTCTGCTATACGATAAGAAGCTGCGAGTTGCTACTTTTCTATCAATATTTGCCATATTTTTTACGATATATGAACCAAAATAAATCGATTAACCTAAATTCACATAAATATACGAGTATATGGTTTTATATGCTCATTATTATACACCAACAACATTTATAGAACTATTATTGCAAATAATCCAAATCAATACATTTAAATATTACGTCAGTGACCTAAAGTTACGTAAACAGTTTACCTCGTGAGTGTACGCGCGCGCAGACTGCGAGGCGCTGTCACCACAGTCCAGTCCAGGCCAGTCCAGCACCGGGTGCCGCATTCAAATGTAATAATATATATTATTATTGAGTCTTTTACATATGTGATAGGAATATATTTACTTGGATTTGTAGTTTATAGTATTGTAGAGGCATCCGGGTGAATATGCTTCTAGGGTTTATTAGTTGTTTTACATTGAAATATTTATTGATATACGAGATAAAGAAAAAAAATTACAAAATTCAATTAAATTACAAATTTATGCTAAATATGTTGAGGACGTAGTGAATCAATGGCACAGCTTGACTGTAAACGCAACGGTTTTGGGTTCAATTCCCATTCGGAGAAATTTATTATTTTCATTTCCTCGCTCTGGTAAGAGGTCAGAGCGCGGTGTTGAGTTACGCAGCTCAGCATGTAATATTAGGAAACTCCTTGTACTGCCATAGAAATAATTTCTAAATATTACAACCGCTTGTGCCACAAGCTTTGGAAAATAAAAAGATAATTAAAGCATACACCAATACTTTAGTCGGAATTAATTCGCAATAAATTAAAGAAAACATTTTAAAAAGGCAAATTTAGTGGCAAACGACGGTAATTACACGCAAACGACACTCCTTGTAGGGATCAATCGAGAAACAAGTATTAATCGTATTTATGCAAATTAATACATATATAAGTTGTTAATTATAATTTACGCATCATGTTTCGCAACAAAACTAGTTGGTGCTGCTCCGAACTGGTAGATCTGTAAACACAAAAGTCGTTCATACGATTTAAGTTTTTAAAGATGTATATACAGCTTTTTTTTATCTTCACACTGTATCCCGCATGTAGAAGGGTAGGCAGAGAGAGCCTTTAATAAAGACACTCCGCTTATTACTTTCCGCCCGAATTCTGAAGGTATTTTTTTTTTAATTTGCTCGCTCTGGTAACAAACGGGCCAAGCGCGTCATTGAGTTCCGCCACTCAACACGCAATGTCTTCAGAATTTTGCGAAAAGTGGGGAACGGACAAGTCTGAACCTGGGAACTTCCTTCTACCCTCCGCACATAGCAGGATAGAGACAATACAGAGCGAATGTAAAAAGAAATACTTTATTAATATTTATACAAGCAAACTATTACGTATAGTATACAGTTCATTCAGATCAACGCGCATAACGAGAAATATTACTCAAATATAATTGAGTGAACTATAATTATTTTGAGGGACGACGTCTGACTAAGAGACTAATGAAGACAATTGCACTTTGAAACACAGTAAGTTATTTTTAACTTTTCCAATTAAACCATAGGTTCCATGAAATGCTTTTTTATGGGAACTCTAGAGATGAGAAATATGATCTGTCGATATAGTAGGTATTAAATTCATATTTTATTTATATTTCCCAGTAACTTAATAGAAAGTTATAAGGGAATGTCTCAGTAGAAAGCTATAGTTCTAAAAAAAGTAAATGTGTACGAGAAAATTATAGTATCTTTACTTTTTTTTTAAGATTAATTTTAGATAAACCGTAAGATGGCTGGTGGTCGCAATGGTTAATAATTTATACGTACTATGGGGAGTTAGCTTATGGTGGTTAAGTTATACGAATCAAAATTGAACGAAAACGTCACTCGTTATCAAATATCGTATATTCTGAACATGATAATTAGAGATAGACTATTAAAGACTATAAATTTGCAATTATCTAGTCTTAAATTACATCGGACATCGAAAACGTTTTATCTTATAGTTTCGTATAAACCTACTTTTAAGTGAGAAACCATTTATCAATTTAATGGATATGCGGTTTTTCAGTGAGCTTTTTCACTTTTAAAATTTGAACACTTCTTTGCTATACCTAATCATATTTTTTAACTTTATTATATTTAATTAGAACAAATGAAAATAATAAACATTTAATTTCACCTAGAATGGGAATCGAATCCACAACCTGTAGCCTTTACACGGTGAGCCATGACTGTCCTCAATTATGTACATAAAATGACCTTTAATAACCTCACAGTCCAACAATCAAAGGTCACACAAAGAAACAAATGAACTGTTGATAATTTCAAGAATGCCCCCAATCTGTATGAAGTATGTTACATACAATTATAAGTTTTTGCTCTGGTTTTTCAATTACGCCCCACAGTCGGCAGGAATCTCGAGGTGAACGTGTGCGTTGCGATCGAATGGCATGACAATCATTTAATTTCTCAACAACTGTGACACACACAGAGTAAGGGCTATGTTTTATTGAGCTGTAGCTTGATGCACGCACGTTCAGTATATTTTATATTATATAAAATGTATATATTCTATTGAAAAAACCAAAATGGAGGGTGCTTGTATGTTGATAAAAATATAAACATCTATCAGCCACTTAACATACAATGTACTTATTATTCAAAAAATTGTCCAAACGAGACGAAAACTATCGTTGCTGACGGCAAAAAGCCTTAAAGAGCCTTCTTGCTCTCAATTTGAAGAAAGTGTTTCTTAAATTATTAATACTTATGTAATTTAAAATTTTTCCAAGATTTTCCTGCATTCTTATCTAACTAGTAACTGTGACCCAGTTCGCCGCACGTGGCTAATTACGCTCATTGGACAGCGGGACCTGGCGGCTGGCCTCCTAACTCTTAATTGATACAAATTGTATATATCCCATACAATTGCATATATCGATTATATTCTAAGTTCAACGTCATTAATTAAAATATTATTAAATAAGTTATGTAAATTTTGAATAAGTTCCCTAATAATCCCTTATTAACAATAACATTATTTGGTCTTTTTCATTGGTTATCTTAACTTAGAAATGAAATTAAATCATTCATATAGAAACCAGATAATGCTTGAGTTATCTACCAATTCTAAATTTTAATGAAACAATGTATAACACAAAGAAAACAAAATAAATACTTGAACGCCAAATATTGAATAATCTTCTCTGCCTTGTAAGAATTATTGGATAATCTAGTTCTAACTTTAGCGAATCTAGGAAGTGATAGGTCACGAAAATCTAAGGTCAGATGCTCGGACGTCGTGACGAAGGTTGACAATATGGCGGCTTCCGACCGTATTGTCTTATAGATGGAATTAATATGGATTGACACTTGCGGTTGATAAATCTAGGAATTAGCAATTGTTATAAGACTCCTTAATTTAACATATGATGGGGACGTACGTGGAGGGAGGGGAGCACAGGCGTCCGACTGTAACTTAACAATAGAGTCCCAGATTTTCCCTCCTAACCTACTATGTGCGGGATACTAGAAGTGGGGGAGTGGAAAGTGCGAAACAGGTTGGCTTAATATTAGGTTTCCTCTGCTTACCTTGTGACTCCTTAATTGTAAAATACGGTGTGAAATCAAAAAATATATAATAACAATCTTGAACACAGAACCCTATTATTAAAGTTGCTTTAATAGAGCCGTACGCAAAATCGATTTGCAATCTAAATGTCGATACAAACATTATGGCTTAATATACAAGAATAGACATTCAATTTCAATTCATATAAATGTCAAATGTCATGGCATTTTGTAAACATGGATTCCAACATAATTTTATAAAATTATTACTTACCTACGTATGCAAAAGTTACTTCTCTTTATTATTTTAATAAAGATAATTTTAAAAATTAATCGTAAGTGACATGTTACTGCTAAAAATAATAATTAACTTTCCCTGGAAAATTTTAACATTACACATTTTCCTTAAACTCACACAGTGACTACCTTTTTAGCAGATTTGTTGAGTTCTTTAACATTGATCGCGATATTTGTGTATTCGATTCCTACTCGCGGACATATTCATTTCTCTGTTATGATAATACAAAGCGCGGCGTTAAATTTCTCCGTGATTTCTCGAATTCGGGAGAATAGTGAAGAACTGGTTGCCTTGACACTAGCTCTTCTCTACAAGCCCTGCTATATACATAATATAACATGTTTTTTTTTAATCTAGATAATACACTAGTCTAGTATTGCCAGCTATAAAAAATTTAATTCGGTGACAAAAGGATCAACAGTATATGGTTTAATGGTTTCTTCGACATTTCAACAAGTGGGTCAAGGGAGCGACATGCGACAATCTACGATCTATTATTGTTAGTGTCTTTTCATTGAAGTACATTACATATCTAACTATGAAATAGCTCATATCTTTCAAATTGTTTATCAGTTTGTTCAGAAATTCAAATATAGGTTCCTAAATGAGACATTGAGAGATTGTTGAGACATTCTTCTCTATTGAGAACAAAAACAAAAGAACATCTTGCCAAAACGGGAAAATTAGGAGTATTTATTCTCTGGAGTCCTACAGTCTCACTACCACGAAGATCTCTACATCCTGTACATTAATATTCACTTAAAATATATAAACATGTATAATATAAAATAACAGTTTCATATATGAATGGAAATTATCAATAAACATTTAATCTTACGCAAAGCCGTAGCAATTTCTTGTCGGCGATCGGTGCCATTTGGTCTAAAAGCGACGGCAATTTTAATGGACCCAGGTAACCAGTACTCCTCGAACCACCCGCCAGAGAAGGGAGGCCACGCAACGCTGGTCATTTTATAAGGATTTTCCATGTTTTTGCTGGCATTATAATTGATAATCTGGTAAACTGCTGCAACTGTCATTCACTGTGCAAAATCGCGCTATATAGCGAATTGCAATTTTCTTGTATATTTTCCTGCTGGCCCACTTATTTCAAGTGAGAAATTATTATGATTACTATTATAATTATGAGGCATAGATAACAAATCTATAATATATTCTCTAATCTGGTATGAGGCACAGACAAAAAACTTAATTATTAAAAATATTTATATTATAATATAGTATAATCTGTCCTTTTATTAAATGCATTCGTTGCGCAGGGGCACAACAGTGTGACTGTAACTGGTTGTGAGTTCGATCCTCACTCGAGAAAAATAAATATTTAATGTTTTTTAATATTTAATTATTTAATTTAGCAGAAAATGGGCAACGGAGTGTCTTAACACTAGGTACCCTCTGCATGGGATACAGCGTGAAGCTGATTAATAATTATTAAAAAAACTATCATAGAATGCCACTACCTATTATTAAATGTTAGAAACAAGGTATCTAGGTGCTGCGATAAAGCGCAGGTGAGTGTAATTACGGGCAGCATTCTTTTATACAGCCCGCGTACACTTTTTATAAAAAGTAAAACTCGAAGCTGTACGCATTTCAGCCTAAGATAGTACAGGGTTACCGCGGCTCAGTAGAAACAAGGAAAAAAAAACAATCTTATTTTTTTACTTTCATTTTATTGGTGTCTGACGACTATATAACTTGTTCTCTTTATGTATATGCAATTATTAAACAAATTACAAATATTATACATAGGTATATTTTCAATAAATCATAAAGTTAATTAATGCTATATAATATTTATCCTTAATATTGGAAAAGCCATTAAAAACGTTTCAAAATATTTAATTATAAATCGTTAAAACGGTTAGCGTAAAATATATCACCATTTATTGTATATAGTAACTCCCATAAAATTAGCTTTTATCTGGTGTTGCCCCTTGAAAAAAAAAACAATACAAACTAGTAGTTCCTGAGTTTAAGGATATCAAACAAACGAACTTTACCAAATAAGCTTTACAATATTATTATAGATTTAAACAAAATATTGTATTATATTGATAGGCAACCCTGTAATTTACTTGGGTGGCAGCCGAGCTGTCTAGCGACAGCGCATTGGTATGCGTGGAGTGCGTGTGAACGGAGCACACTGCTTCTACCCCGTTAGATCTTATTTTTAATCTATATTTGCTAATTTTTTTTTATTCTACCCACCCTTTTTGTGCCCCAGATATTTGAAGGTAGTGCTGTATTGGATTTATAATTTTTTATTTTTTATTGCTAGCATACTATATAAGCAAAAATAAGTTTTCTTGTGATGTGTAGCATAAAACTGCGTACGCGACGGTTGTGGGTTCAGATCCCCACTTAGGGGAATGATTGTGTGTGGAACGGTGTATTTCAATTAGGTTCCCTCTGTCTACTCTGATCTCTGCTATACTCGTATACAGGGAAAGCGTGAAGCTAAAAATTTTTTTTTATTCTTGTTATTTTCTTTTATTGAGATTTATGAGGCAAACGCGATGTGCATCTTCATTACTCTATCTCGATCCTCACTTGGGTGGCTGCCGAGCTGTCTAGAGGTAGTATTTTTGTTTTGTATGCGAGCGATGCGTGTGAACGACATTGCTCCCCCATATTCCTTTGACTACAGACAGACCGAGATAAATTCCTTTGTTTTAATTCATGAAATCTATTAAAAATAATAATTTAATATATCTGGTCTAAAAGTATTAGACTTACCCTGTTGAAACTTGTTAGGTAGAGCAGGGTATGCGAAGGGAACCTAGTGTAAAGACACTCTGTTTCCAATTTTATTAATTACAATATTAAATTAAAAAATTAAAATA
>DWNA01003437.1:0-10068 GCA_018249835.1 Heliconius besckei
AGGCATAAATGATAAGATTACACAGATCATTTTCAGGGTTCCGTATTTCAAACTAAAAATGGAACCCTTACAGGATCACTTCTCGTTTCAGATTCTCATGGACGTATTAAGTTGAAATTAATATGTATTTAAACTTATATTTGTAGTTAATTTCAATAAAAAAAATGAGTGCACACCTCCGTGAACTTATAGAAAACAAATACTTTTAAAACATTTAAGTACGACTTTTCAAGAAAATATCTTTTAAGCTGTCTTGTGTACGTACGCCTTTGAAAGACTATAGTTGTTGTTGTTCTTTGTTTATGGCATTTCTAGCGTGCCATTTGAGTACTAATACGGAGAAAACACAAAGGATTCTCTTTACCGTACGGGTACGGGACAGGAGAATGCATGTTCAAGAGAGATCCATCTACTACTACCTTAAAAAAAATTAATTAAATCAGCTTCACCCTGTATCCCGCTCACAGCAGTGTCTTAACACTAGGTGTTAAGACACTCCGTTCCCCACTTTCTGTCGAATTCTGGAGGCATTGCGTGTTGAGTGGCAGAACTCAACGCCGCGCTTTGCCTCGACACCAGAGCGAAGAAATGGGAAAGTAAACGTAAATAAATATTTCACTTCCTCGAGTTGGGATCGAACCCCACAACCGTCGCATTGCAGTCACACCTTTGTGCCGCTCCACCACGACGGCCGCTACTACTACCTTTACCTATAAACTAAAAAAAATTCTATATTTACTTTAGATATACCTATACAGAACCTACAATATACGTTTTTAATATTATCAAAGGAACTTTCATCTCGACAAAAAACAATAACATTATAGCTTGTACTTAATCAAATTTTATAATCTTATAAGTGTACAATTTTAAGCAATGCTTCACAAACAATGGAAATCGTGATTCTTGTTTACGATTCAGATTGCATCATTACCTTTTAAATTGTTATCTTAAAAATAAAACTAACTAGTATTGGTTTCCAAGTTGCGAAAATTAAAATTATGTCATTTAATAATTATAAATACTTATATATTAGAATACGTATAAAATAAACGAGAACTTTTAGTGAATTGCTTGTTCTATGTCAGCTGTTTTTTTTTTTTTAAATTTATTAGGCAATAGATAAAGAACAATAAAAACTATACTGCAGTTCTGCCAATGCTGAGTCATTGTAGTTAGAGTAGCAAAACTCAATTCTGCAGTTTTATTTTGTAGTTTTATAAGGAAAAATAATAATTTCAACATTTTCTTAGTACAGGCGGTTACATCGGGCCGCTATATCCTCTATACGATGATTTTATCTGTATTGTTTCACTGCTTCGACACCATAGCGAAGAAAATGAAAATATCTTACCCACAACCTCACACTGGCCACTATTTTAATAAAAAAATAATTTATTTTAATTTTCTCATTACAGAAAACACTTACGAGCAACAACGCTGTCGAACTTTAAAACTGAAATGTGACATTACCAACCCCAAATATAGAAATATTCGTATTTAAAATGAAAATTTCTGTAAAACATTGAGCCAAATGCGCTGGAGCATGGATGGACCATAGAATGCGCGTCTTGTCGGCGCTAACACTCTTCATAATCACCTCATCACCTATTTTGTCATTTATACCTGAAACTGATGGTATGCATAAATAATTTACAAAATATTCTTAATAAAATAGATATTTATAACAATATATATAATATATAATTGTAGATGTTAAAAAAAGCATATTTTTTAGTAATTATGAAATACAATTACTATCATTTGGAATCAAACTCGTTAAAAAAATCCATTTCCTTTTTTAATCTGACTGTATAATATATATCGTGAACACTAGAGAGTAATTTAATATCTAGATGGTGTAATTTTCAGGACCAGTAATAGCCCAGGAAGCTTTAGAAGGCGGTAGCACCACGTTGTTATGTGATTCCACGAGTGACACTCCAAACGATGAACTAATGCTTTTGGTTTGGTACAAGAGTGAAGTACCCATATATAGGTAACGATTTTTTTTCAGCCTCACGCTGTATCCCACACACAGCAAGGTAAACAGAGGGAACCTAGTGTTAGGACATTCCGCTCCCCACTTTACTCCGTATTTCTGGAGGCATTGCATGTTGAGTGGGCTCAACGCTGTTTTGTACTTTTGCCTCGATACCAGCGTGAAGAATTGGAAATATAAACTTAAACAAATATTTCGGGGATAAACTTAAACAAATTTTACACCCATGTGCCGTACGTTATTCAATATTCCTTTCTGGCAATTTTATAAATATAAGCAAAACTACCGAAACATAGCAACACTGACTTTTATTATTTTTTAGTTGGTTGTCATTTGTCAACTAAATTGAAAACATCAAAACAAATAATATTTTTTGAATATATAAAGCAGTAATAAATAATATCTAACTTATATATCATAACTTTTTAGTTTCCCGTAATTCTAAATTTAACAACCCTCCTTTTTCAGTTATGACGCACGTATTGTCAGCGAATGGTCAAGTATATCTTACAACACCAGCGGCAGAATTAAGGCTGAACTGCAAAATCAGCCAACAATTCTCGAAATTACTGACTTGAGGGGCGACGATGAAGCACTGTACCATTGCCGTGTGGACTTCCTCCTCGCTCCCACAAGAAATATAGGCATTAATTTAACAATTATAAGTAAGTTTAAATATAGATAAAAAACATTTTTTTTTGTAGTAAGCAATATGAAGTTAAATTTTTTTAGGACTTTTTTTTCACTTTGAACTTCCTTTAAATTATATTTGAATTTTAACACATTCCACACCTTAAATAGGTTACACTAAATAATAAAAATTTTTTCCAGTTCTACCAAGCCAACCATTTTTCCTGGACGAAGTTGGTAACAAGGTGGAGAGCAAAATAGGCCCCTACCACGAAGGGGACACATTGGTACTTAGCTGCCTTGTTATTGGGGGTAATGCTATTATAGTATATTAAAATAAGCTTAAACACATTTTAACTCATTTAATGCAATAATGACATAATTTACGTTGAGTTCAACCACACCATCTCCTAATGTTTCTAAAATGGACAACACAGTGTCTTAAAACTAGGTTTCTTTGCGGTGCACATTTATGATATTGAAAAAAACCTAATTGTTTATTTCAGGTAGACCACCTCCTCGTATAAGCTGGTATTCTGGCAATGAATTGGTAGATGCCTCAGATGGAGCTAGCGATATACCGGGGGTCAGAGAAAACGAGTTATACTTGCCGCTAACAAGGGATAATGTAGAATCATTATCTTGCAGGGCAAGTAACACTCATCTCACTCCACCTGTTGTATCCTCTCTACAAATTGAACTTTACTGTAAGTTTTATTTGAAATCTTAATCAAGTAACAATAAATTATATTTACCAATTTTTAACTGCAGTTATTGACTTTTTTTTAAAAAATCCTATTGTTATAGTATCATTAATAAACTCTAAAAAAACATCTAAATAAGAATCTAAATCAGTATAAGGCCATTACAAGAACTTTTGACAATCAAGTTAGAAATGTTGTGTGTAGAACTTTAAATATTTGTGTTCAAGCCATAAGAAAAAAATATATTTACAAATATGTCTTGCAATTCTGGTATGGAATAACAAATATTAAAGAATGTCCTTTGTTATTTGTAACCAACATTGGTTAGTGGTTCAAATTGCTTAATCACGTATATTCAGTATATTATTATGGTCTGTGGTCACAGGTTGACCATCTACCTGTGACATTCGAAAAGTATTCAACCCTGTGGGTTTCCAAAAATCTTATATTTATGTTTTCTTAGTATTTAAGCATTATTAACTACAGCCTTTTAAATCTAACGTTGTGTCGCTCGACGAGTCGTGGCCCTTAAGAGTGTACTCTAATATATTATAATAAAGTTAGGAACCTTAAAAATATATTTTCTTCTCATTTCAGTACCTGCATACAATGTTACCATAAACTGGATGCGGGGTTTATTTGAGGATGCGCTAAGAGCTGGTAGGACGGCCCTTGTACAGTGTGTGGCGCTCGGCTCTTATCCTCCACCTGAGCTGTCTTGGTGGTTAGACCACCGGCATCTGACACAACGCAGCAATCAGGTATTTTTGTATTAACTAACTTAAAACTTTAGAATTTTCGACATTGCGTGTTGAGTTATTCAACACCGAATTTTGTATTTAAAGCCCCCCTACAATAATTTATAATAACAAAACTAAAAGTAAGCAACCTCTTATTTTTTCTTTTTTCATGCTGTATTCCACATATAGCGGTTTGTAGTATAACAAACTCCTTTCCCTATTTCCAAACCGTTGTTAGCTAACAAGCGTAACTTATGATTCAATAACAATAAATCAGATCATTGTACAAGCGCGACAGTTGTGATTTTGAATTCTTCGGGGGAATTACGTATTTTAATTTTCTTAAAGAGAAAGCCTGATATTAAGCGTGTTCATGTACTCAATATAATGTCTGGACAATTATACAGAAAGGCTGGACATATTACCATTTCCTCAGCCTATCCTATCCTATATGCGGGAATTAATAGGAATATAATGAAGTAAAAAAATCACAATGTCACTAAGAACCATGTATTAATATTACAGAGTTGGAACAATACCACTCGTAGGGCAGAGTCCTTCCTCGAGCTGACGCCGGCGGTCAGCGACGACGGCGCCACTCTCGCCTGCGTCGCCACCAACACGGTGATGGCGCCAGGGCGGGACTCTAAAGCGGATGTTATAATTTTAAATGTTACATGTAAGCTAACGCGGCGTTTATATTGACATAGAAATTGGTTTGAATCCCAGTTGAATAAATTTCTCTTTTAAATATAGAAAAATTAATTCAACTGGGAAAAATTAATTTCAGTATTATTATTAAATAATAATAATTAAAGTATAACATTGGATTTTGTCTCTCAATTAGAGTAATTTTAATACATTCAATTCCTAGTAAAAAGTTATGTGAAAGTTTTATGACATAATAAAAATATTTTCACTTTGTGATTAGAAACATTATATCTGCGAGTTCATAGATATGCGAAAATAAATTGATACAACTTTTTTAGCTATGCTAGCCGATTTAAATAATTACAAACACTAAATCTTAAGAGATGTTTAGCAAAATGATGTAGTGAAAACAACTTTTAATTCAGTTTAGCCTTTTCACATAGACAAACAGGCAAAAAAAAATTAAAAGAATTGTTTGGGTAATAATATTTTGATAAATGCTCTCATACGTCGTCCATATACAGATGGCAATCAGTTACAATTTATTATATGTCTAGTTTTCAAAAGTTTTTTTTTTATGTTAATTTATTAAAATTAAAAATAAAACAGCTGTACGCTATATTAGGCACATAACAGGGTAGGCTGCAGCAACCAATCTAGTGTCCCCAGGATCCCTCTGCATGCCCTACTATGTGCAGGATACAGTTAAAAAATGTTATGTATTTTCAGATAGTCCAATAGTAGAGTTATCAATGATAGGAGATGGAAGACTGAACGAGTTAGCGGAGCTCGACAACCTACAGCTTGAGTGTGAGGCAAAAGCCAACCCACCGGTTGAGGAGTATAAGTGGTATTTTAATGTAAGCATACAAACTTAGTTTATACTTTTAGAGCGTAGAGAAAGCATATAAAACATTGTGCGGGACTCGAACTTGCTCCCAGGCGTGGATTCGTACGGATAAAATATGCTCAAAAAATTACCGAATAGGAATCGAACCCACAACCGTCGTTTTTAAAGTCACGCGCTTGTGTCACAGTGCCACGACGATCTCGTACTTAAATAATATATAAAATTTCAGGATGTACAGATACGACCTAATAGCTTATGGGGCAATGATGTGTCATCTCAAGCTCTGTCGGTGGAAGAGGCAACACGGAGACATACTGGCCAATACTCTTGCGCTGCCCGCAATAACGTTGGAGAAACAAAGGCGGATAACATCAATGTTACTATATTTTGTAAGTTCTTCCCTCCCAGGTTATTTGTTTTATATATGGCATCATTTATCACGTCGCCCAACTTAAGTGCTTGATGAAAGGGTTATTTACGACTCGAAAGCTTGATGAAAAGCGAACCTGAGAGACAAAAGGAAAAAAATGCATGAATTAATATAATATATACAGTACCTTTATAACATGTACAGTAATGTTAGTTATTAATCATACATATATATGTATTTGAGGCCGTCGTAGCGCAGAGGCACAACGATGTTACTGTAACGCGACGGACGCGACGCGAATGATTTTTTACAAAAAATATCTTTTCTTTGCTCTGCCATTAAGGCAAAAAAAAATCTGCAAATTTTATTGACGATATTGGGGGATGAAGTGCCTTAACACTAAATCCTCTTTGCGTACCTTTGCTGTGTGCGGAATATGCGTGAAGCTGATTTATTTTTTTTATATCACAGATCCACCAGAATGTACGGATCACGGTATAACATTGGTCAAAGAAACATTAAAATGCAATGTCAGAGCTCTTCCAGCACCGGATACGTACTTCTGGCACATACAACCAACTGATGCAGAGATACAGCATCTAACAACTGGTTCTGCAATTCTACCATTAGCACAGATAACGGGGACTTTATCCAGATCTTTAGAAGCTAGCTGTGAAGCTGGAAATGGTATCGCGTCTCAGGACAAGCCATGCAAAAAAATGTTTACCTTTGACCAATTGAGACCACCGCAGCCTCAGCAGTGTGACCTCGCGTACGAATATGAGGAGTTTCTTATGAGATGTATACCAGGTAATTCAAAAATGCACTTTTTTAAATAGTAGATGAACAATTAATGTTTCTTTTAAACTATTAAATCAATGAAAATCTAGCATTAGTTTAGATAATCTCCTTGTTTCATTTATATTTCTTTATAAAAACGCATTTTTGCGTTTTCATTTATATTTCTTTATAAAAACGCTAACATGAAACATAATATAAATGTAAGTATTAAATTGTAACTATACCAATTAAAGAACTTAAACTTATAAAATGTTATTAATAATTAATTTCTTGATTATTTATATTATAAATTTTCAGTGGAAAATGCAACATATTATGAAGTGTCAGTATGGAGGATGTCTGCGTCGAACGCGTCATTACTATTAGAACGGAGAGGCTCTATGGGCTATGGTATGAGCCAGGCGCTCGCCCGAGGAGAAGGGGTAATATTATATTTAAATACATTTTTATATATATTCGTAATCACTTTAGTGATGAAAAAATCCATGACAGCATTATATCAATTTAATCTATTTTACCATAACTTATATTATAAAAGTGAGGTAAGTAGCGTTCATCGTGAGCGACAGAATGACTGATTAGAGACGCGCCGGTATGGGTTTGGACCCACTCAGGGGAATGAAATGCTTAATGTATTTGTTTCCTCGCCCTGTAACAAGGCAAAGCAAAAGAAAACGGAGTGTCTTTAAAGTAGGTTACTCATAAAATTGAGTTTACGATACTTTAGTAAGTGCTAGCTACGTAATAAATATAACAAATCAAATATAACAGGTGCCATGGCTAGTTCGGGGACCCTTAGGAAGTTTGAAGGTTGGTGATGAAGCAGGGGCCTCTGCATGTAATAGATACGGGTGCTCACCAGCTTTGTTGCTACGACCTACGGAGAACCTGTTGCATTCCGCCTCCGTCCCTTGGTGGGAGTGTAAGTTGACATTTTCATTATCGGATATCGATACATTTATTCACAAATCGGGCGACTCCTCCTTCCGAGTTCCTGTTGTAATATGTTCTTTTACTTATATAACTCCTTAAAAAGGTTTCGATGTTTCACTCATGCCAGGCGTCCTGTGACGACCCATATTTTTTATAATTTGAAAAATTTATTCATATTAATTTAAGCTTTTTTTTTTCTTGGTAAAAAATCTTTGGTGGGAACCAGACTATTCTTTAGGAGGCACCAGACTATTCTCCGGTGGGCACTATCCCGCCAGACATAAAGCGAAGTTACTCTATTCCAGTTCTCCTCGACAAGGACGTGGGCATAGCGGTCGGGGCGTTTGTGCTAGTCGCGGTGTTCCTGCTGTCCACTGTGCTAGCGGTGCGTCTCGCGAGGCGCGCCCGCTCTAAGCCCACTCCTGTCATCCAGGTGCTGCAGCTGGAGGACGTACAGAGAGACTATCTGGACTCTATAGGAGGTGGGTAAGGAAGGAAGGTAGTTCCTTAGAGAATTACAAATGAAATACTTATATATTATTAGAAAATTTAAATTTGTAATTGTAAGTAACATTTTAATATATTTCTGCAGCACTTATTAGGATCTTACTCTTAGGATCGAATTGAGACGCTTTATAAAATTGGACTTAAGACTCAATAATCATTATAAATATATTAGTAAATAAATATATTAGTTTAATATATTAATAAACATATTAGTAAAAAAATTAAATCAGCCTCACGGTGTATCCCGGACACAGCAAGGTAGGCAGATAGATTCTAGTGTTAAGACACTCCGTAAGACACTGGGGAAAAAAAAGTAATCTACAAGTAACAAAAAAATATGAATTCACAGATCATAAAGTCCACGCGTCGTGCAGCCTCCGCTCGTGTAGCAGCGGCTACGCCGACGGCTCAGCGGAGTCTATCCCAACTGTGGACAGGAGACGGAAGCCGCGTCTGTGGGACTGGGACCCGCCGCCCGACGTCACCCTAAACGTTCATAGAGAGAGCGCTGTGTAAAATGTATGCAGGCAGTCCTTGTTTTATCTCACATATAAAACAAGGATATGATTTTGACACTAACAATTGAGGCCAGTGGTGGCGCAGGCGACCAGTTGTGGGTTCGATCCCCACTCGAGGAAATGAAATATTTCCAGTTCCATTCCAGAGCGCGGCAGTTTCGCCGCTCCACAATGCCACCAGAATTCGGTGAAAAGAGAGGGGGAATATTTGTTTCATTTATAAGAACCTACCTACAAGTTTTCCCTATGAATGTAAGGAAAAAATAATCTTACATCGTTACGGTTTATGTAAATATTTCCTGGTACTGAACATGACAAAACATGTAAAACCGAGGACTGCCCATACTTAGAAATCAAGCAGATACCAGATTAAGCATTTAAAAAAATATATACATACAATGCGTAAATTAACGCCTAATCGAATATTAAACAGATTGTTAATTTTCAAAACTAATGTATTTTTTTGTAAAATAATTAAATATGATATTAAATGATACTATGAGATGATTTACTTAACCTTTTGACTAACCCTAACTTGACTTGACTAACTTTAACCCTAAGATTTATATTTGAACATATATGTAAGTGGCGCGAGGGCACAAAGTGTGACTGTAAACGGGACTGGTTCTGGGTTCGATTCCCACTCGAGGAAATGAAATATTTAAACTAGAGAACCAATTTACGCGTATAATATTAAGCGTTGGCGTTGCTATAGCAACATGTATGCCCCTTTATAAACAAAAGTGTAGATATTGTCAAATTTATGGTAGTGTGTGTAATGTTTTATTTATCGATTCCGGTTGTTGTTGGAATGTCCTCTTGTGGTTGGAATGGCCTCTGGGACCGCTGACCCGCGGCGCCCTGCAATAGTGATGTGCATCGCGCTAGCTAGTGCTGCCCTATGCCACAAGTATTATTATACCAATATTTCGCATAATGATATTATGTTGGAGAATAATGACTAAAAGTACTTTGATTGACGTTTCACATATTATTTAATGTGTAGGTAGTTAATAGATTCAGTAGTGCCCTTTCTGTACAATCGGTACAAACATGACATCCCAACACCCTCAGGTACAAATCTACTTCTTTTCGCGGACGATACCACCCTCTTCACTTTAAACTACCTTATCGACTACCTCCATGGACCGAAGTGGTAAATGGCTCACCATACAACGTATAGAGGTCAATCCCGATAAAAGCACTTGTGTGTATCTATGCCCATTGGACCAAATAATCCCTGAGGACAACCAGCCCAAATATTTAACATCTCGCAGAGAATCTCGAGCTTTAAGTGTAAATAGACCTCACGGCCTACGAAGCTAAACATACTACTACCTACGAAGATGAACATACTACTAC
>DWNA01003438.1:0-10067 GCA_018249835.1 Heliconius besckei
GGCATAAGTGTATTGTATCTGAGGGGGATTACTTTGAAGGGGACAACATAAATATTGATAAATAAATAAATATTTTTTCTTAAAAATACAAAGTCACCTTACTTTTTGAACACACCTCGTATATATGGCTTAGTGATAAATTTGATAGGTTTTCTATTTTAAATACTTTATTTATTTATTTATTTATATTTTTTATACTATTTTTTATTTATACTATTCTATTCTATTGCAACGTGTCGTAATACAATAAATGACAAGACAAAAATTATGTTGTCTTTGACATGCCTACGTCCGCATGTGTCGCAGGTGTCTGGCGCAGTGCAAGTGCGCTGGGTGCGAGCGCGCGCGCTGGGACGCGCCGGCGCGGGCGCCCTGGCGCGCCGCCTCGACTGCTGGCGCTCCGCGGCGCACCGCGCACAGGGCCTGCTCAGCGAACGAGCGCCCGACCTACTCACGCTTTAGTATGTACCAACTATTATACCATTGTTATATTAGTGTGTGTTTCTAATTTATAAGCTGTATTACAATTAAGTTTCATTTATATCAACATGCAATGCCTCCAAAATTCGGCAGAAAGTGGGGAACAGAGTGTCTTAACACTAGGTTTCCATCTGCTTCTACCCAGCTATATACAGCGTGAAGCTGATTTAATTTTTTAATTTATCAAAATTTCTTTTTGTTGCAGGTAATGCCGCAGGGAATCTTATCTTACACATTTTTTTGATTTCTATAATTAAATATTTAAACACAGTTGATTATCGTTTCATTCAATTTCCGCTATTTTATAAGTTATAAATAATTTATATAATATACTTGTTATATTTATATAATATACCTTTACAATCAATTTAATATATCACATGTAAGTGACCTTAATATTGGCCATATTCGTAACCGTATACCATGAACACGAAACATGTAATCTGGATCATGGATGTGATGTGGGGACTTTAATGTTAATATTTTGGACCACCACCACCATTAATTTATTAAGTCTTTTTAAGTCACACAATTTACTTAATTTATTTATGGAGCCAACCAGAATAACTCCTACGACTAGTACTTGTATAGATAACATATTTACTGACATTATTCCATGCTACAAAGCATTATTAATAAATTGGATTCTGACCACTCTGGTCAGTTAGTAGAATTCTATAGTAAGAAAAAACAGGAGGTTAAGAAAAAAATTGCTTTTGTACCTGTCACAGTTAGTTGTTTGGAACATATGAGAGTTAGTTTACTAACTAATTTACTAGTTTTAGATAAAACTTTACGTCCCAATTCTTTGTATAATTCTATTTTTCTTTCTTTTATTAATAAATTTCATTCAATATTTACTCCCAAAGAGATTACAATTACTGATAGTCCTATCTTTGGTGACTGGGCCACAGCAGGTATTTATAAGAGTAGGGAGACGCTGTATATGTTATATTATGAAAAACAGTTTAATAGTGGTGAAGAGTTTAAAGAGTACTTAAAACTCTAAAATTTTAAAAAGAGTGCAACATTGCAAAATCTTTATTTATTAAAACTAAAAATCAGAAATAGTAATAATAAAATTGAAGCCACTTGGAAGGTTGTTAATGCCGAGACTGGGAGAACTAGGGTGAAAGATTCTAATTTTAAACTTAGTATTGACGGTCACATTGTTGATTCCGATTTGGAAGTGGCCATTGCATTTGAAAAGATTTTCTCTACTTTCCCAGTCAGTCTAACAAACGATTTAGGTTCTTCTACCACTATTGCAGAATCGTTAATTATAGATAATGTTCCCGAATTTTATAATGGTTTCGTTTTCGGTCATGTAAATTATTCAGACATTAGTATAGCTTTCAAATCAATTAGTATGAAAAAGACAGCCGACTTGTGGGGTTATCTAAAGCATTTGATTATGTGCAGCATAAAACTCTTATAAAAGGCATTGCTTTAGATCTTCTCACTTCTTATTTAAGTGATAGGATTCAAAAGGTAAATTTCAACGGGAAACTATCACACGGGTCACCTGTAGCATTGGGGGTGCCACAAGGCTCTATTCTGGGTTCGTTTTGTTCCTTTTGTACATTAAAGACTTACCTCACCTTATGAGAGATATCTGTGAAATGGTATTGTTTGCAGATGATACATCTTTAGTTTTTAAGGTTAATAGACGGCAATTGGAAATTGACGATGTAAACAATGCTCTTTCTAGGATATTACACTGGTTTAGTGCCAATAACTTGCTTTTAAATCGTAGTAAAACTAAATGTATCAGGTTCTTTACTAAGAATGTGCAACAAGTAGAAACCAGGGTCTTGATGAACTTAAAGTAGTTAATGAAACTGTTTTCTTAGGTATAACGCATATAGAAACTTTATCTGGTAGACTTAGTTCGGCAGCGTATGCTGTCCGTAAGATCCGTCAACTGACCGATCTTGACACCGCGCGTTTGGTATACTTCAGCTATTTTCACAGCATTATGTCTTACGGCCTATTACTTTGGGGCAGTGCCGCTGACATAGATACCATTTTAGTGCTCCAAAAACGGGCTGTCCGAGCAGTCTATAAAATGGGTCCACGGGAGTCACTAAGGAATAAATTCAAAGCCGACACCGGGGACTGTCCACTGATCCGGCATATGTGTGACATAACAAAGTCACTATTAGTTATTAAGTACTAACACTATATATTGAGTTTTATTGTTTTATTACTAACAAATATGGATCATGGATTGTCCGAATAATAAACTTTTTTTTTTTCAATTTTGTATTCCATTTTTTTTAACCTTTTTGACATTTCCAAGTAAATGTTAAGCATTTTTATGGAATAAAGATATTTTGGCTTTGACTTTGACGTGTGTGGATGTGAGATCACGTGTATGGATGTGATACAAAATGTGTGGATGTGAGATCATATGTATAGATGTGACAGCAAATGTGTGAGATCACATGTATTGATGTAAGATCACATGTGTGGATGTCAGATAACATGTGTGGATGTGAGATCACATGTGTGGATTTGAGATCACGTGTGTGGATTAGAGATGACAAATGTGGATTTGATATCACGTGTGGATGTGAGATAACATGTGTGGATGTGAGATCACATGTGTGGATTTGCGATCACGTGTGTGGATTAGAGATGACATATGTGGATGTGATATCACTAGTATTGATATGAGGTCACGTATAGATGTGAGGTCGCGTGTGGGGATATGAGATCACATGTGTGGATGTCAGATAACATGTGTAAATGTAAGATCACATGTGTAAATGTGAGATCACATGTGTGAATGTGAGATCACATGTGTGAATGTGAGATCACATGTGTGCATTAGAGATGACAAATGTGAATTTGATATCACGTGTGGATGTGAGATCACATGTATGGATGTAAGACACATCTGAGATCACATGTGTGGATCTGATTTTTAAAGCTCTTTATACATATTTTAATATATTATAAAGTAAGTATAAGTATATTGATCAATTCTAATATACCATTAAATACAAAAAATGTCACTTGCTTGGTTATTAAATAAAACAACAATACAAGGACAAATACCTTTTATTTAAATGTCATTGTGCATATTTTGGTAAATATAAAAAAATAAGGCAAAAAAACGTAACCGAGCGTGCATTCATAAAGAATCGCAATTCGCGTTTTTCGATGTCCGGAAACGCGACAAGTAAATATTAAAAAAAGGAGCCTACAATATAACAACAATTTTATACATAATTTTCTTTCATTATATTTCAAAAATAACTTTTTGTCTCAATCTTTTTTCTGATAAAACTATGAGACGGAAGCCGTTCGTAGACTAGAATGTTCGAGAATGGTCAGTTGTCGTTAACATATTTAAAAAAATTTACTCTCAGTGTCACAGACAACCGTCCATACATCTCTAAGCAATAACCCAGCTCGTGTCATCCGCGACTTTGACATCTGTCACACCTCTGACAGCTGTCACGGTGACAAATGTCGATGTCGAAAACAGCGAAAGAAACCGCTAATAACTCTTACAGCTATATATGTTTTTTTTATTTATTGTAATATTAAATTAGTTATTACATACAGATTTAATCTATTCTAGGCAGAAGGGACTAGAGTTTATGGCGTCTACATAAACGTCACGTATGACGCACACTTGTAATATTACAATTAGATATGTCGCGAAATTGAAAAAATAATCAGAAAAATATTTAAAAATATATGGATAAATGCTTGTTTAATGTATTAAGACGAACACCCAACACTCCGCTTTCCACTTTCACTGTAACTGTTATATTACAAGGGTGTTACCATGTCGGAGAGAATTTATTAAGACAACACTTTTCTTTAAGTTATAGAGATTTCTCATATTAAACATATATTGAAAATATTTCAGTAAATTCATTTAATACCAAATAAAAAAAAGAAAACAGCACATCTCTATTCTCCCCGACACCGTCCACAAACGGGAGAGCCGTGCAACACTAACAACTATATATTTCAATTATAAGAAACATTCTTAAGCATTAAATTGTACAAGTTATTTCAAACTTTCACCACAAAATTTACAATCTTTGATCCTTCCTTATACAAGTCCTATGTGAAAACGACGAATGGCATGCCAAAATACAATGAGAAAGATTTTTTCATAGAAAATAATAAATAACTCATAATAACTCCTTATGCATTTGCATCGGCATTTCAAAATAGAAAAAGAAATTGTATTATATCAATTGTGCGTTTACAATTTTTAAACTACTTTAGCACAATTTTCGATACTAAATAAAACAACTTGACTGGTTCGGCACGCCAGTATCGTTTCATCAATATACAATCTACTGGCAAAGTGGACTAAAGACGAAAAAATATTTTTTTGGCCAAAACATAATTTAATTACAAAAAAAAGTCCACTTTAACAGTTATTAAATGTCCCCACAAGTTAAGAAACGATAAAATGTTAAAGAACACCATATATAAATATTTTTTTCTCAATATTTTGTTTACAATCAAAACGTTTCTCAGTCCTGAAGTTTTAGAAACAACTCGATGTAACAATAAAAGTTAGAATTATCGCGACGTTAAACTTAAAAGGAATTTATAATATACATATATTTACAAATTAAGAGAATAAATTTACATGTATACCAATATCCATACAATTGAAAAAAGAACCTATTGTATTTTACTTAGCAAGAAGAGGTTAACTGAATGGAAAGTTGGTACAACATGTAAAATACGATTAATAAGATTATAGAAGAAAATAGAAAAAAGGCACCACAATTTTATAAGAAATCGGCGCACCATTACGACTATCGATATCATACAAAAAACAAACACGCTGTATTTGTTTATATAAATAATTTTCTTAATTTACTATTGAGACAAGTTTATGAGAAAAGAAATTTAAACTTTTAGTTCTTTAATATCTTTGAAAATACAGGGGAGATCGATTATCTGGCCCCATCATGCATGTTCAGTATTATCCGGATGTATGGTAGTCGTTTATGTACGTCAACCGTGGCCGCCATGAAGTTAGGTTTTCTGAACTTTTGCGCATTGTTCACTCGGTAAAAAAATAATTAACTAAGAAAAATCCTAAAATCAAATCTGAGCAGCAATCTACAGCTAACTCTAGGGCGGCCACAACTTGTTGACCGTACTGAATATGCAAACGTGTGACATTTCATTTAAAACAATGAGATTTTGAATACATGTATATATTTTATTTCGCGATGTGGGTCCAATATTTTATTTATTCTCCTATTCATGCCTTTGATTATCCGGATGGAAGTACAATAAGTAGTCCGGTTAACCGGGTTACTACGATACATAAAAAAAACATAGACAGACATACGTTCCCACATCCCAACAGCTATATAATAATTATAATATTTTAAGCATTAAAATTATTAATAAACAAAAATGAGCATATTCAATAATTCTAACGTTCCGTTCCCTCCCTGTATACAATATTTTTCACATAATTACTTAGAATAGCGTTGTAGTCATAGTATTGTTGTAAATAAAGTGGCATAAGTCAAAAAATAAAAAAATAAATATATTTGAGCACAGCAAGTTGTTATGCAGGTTGATATGGTGAGAAATTACATTTAAAAATTAGTTTTAATAAGTTCTATAGAAATAATGAATCGAGTATTTTTAAAAAAAAAACGAACTACGCTGTATCCTTATTGTTAAGACGGTACTCCATTGCCCCCACTTTCGAGACATTATGTGTTACATGGAGTAATTATAAGTAACTCATTCCCTTGAGTGAGAATCGAACCCACATTACTTTACGTGTGATAGATTATAAAAAAACAGACATCTTCAAAGTGCAACAAAAAAGTACATATTTAAAATATTTTTGTATAAGTTAGACCACTTTACTTATAACAATACAAAAGTCGTAGCAGGTAGCAGGTTAGCTAATATTCACGCATTTCGCTCAAGTCCAAGCAGATTCGAAGAAATAGCTCAAACTAAGCCAATTACAAAATTTCTATCTATATGAGATCTAGGTTTTTTTAATTCTCACATTTGGTGACGTCATAACTCCACAGATAAATAATAGAATATTAAAGTACAATATTCTGCAATTGTATCTGTGATTAAAAATTTCCAAATGCAGTTTTTAAATATTTTCATACGTATTATGACACGAGTGCAGAGCTGTGAACCTTTTCTTGGATAGTATTAAAATTTAAATATATTTTTTTCTTTTATTTTTTTTCAAAATAATACGATTAATTATTTATTATTTTTCTGTATCCATTATATACGTTATTACCATCGTTATCCTAAACAAGGTTAAAATTAGCCTACGATCCGTCAAAGAAGTAGCAAGCAAGCCAATTTGAACAATTTTTTTACACATTTTCTTTATATAAAAATATTTATCGACTGTTACTTGCTTTTTTTGTCATTATTACAATAAATTACATCCCAAAAAAAATTGTGATACAAGCATGTAGAAATTAAGGCATTAAAGATATTTTTTGTCGTTTCCAAAAACCTTTTTTTCCTAAGTGTAATTTTTTTGGTGAATTTTTCAACAACTTTATATAATGAATTATGAACACTGCGATTAAGTGATAGAACGATCAACGCAGCCTGACTTAAAATTTGCCTTTTCATTTCTTCTCCACTTATCAACCAATATCAACGAATATCAACCAATTCATCGGTTAAACCAATTAAAAACAACTAATATTATAATATTACTCCAATTCTTTATCTCCTGCAAAAAAAGCAGAGAGAACATAATATTAAGACATCAATCCTCAATTTTCTAAATAAAAACTCAGTAAGCCAATTAATTGAATACAAACCAATTAATTGAACACAAACCATTAAAACCGATGAATTGAGTGTATTTTGTGAGTGGTTTCCAACCTGGATTCAGTGTCAGGGTGTCACATTGTCTGCTGTCACGTTTCACACCTGACGTTATGTTTGTCTGTTTGTCACACATTCTGTGCTTCGTCACAGTCTGTGCCCTGAACCTGTGAAGAAATAATAACAAAATATATATTTTCCTTATACTATTATTTATTGTACCCGTGTTTCTAATGAATGTTCATTTAAATATACATATATGTTTCTACCAAAATAATATTTTTTCTAACTAAATAAAACTAAAGATAAAAAGACAATAATGACATCAATACAAAAAAAATCATAACTATTCGTTCGTAAATGTATGCATTTTACATAAATGCAACTGAAAATAATTGAAGCTACTATCACTGCCATACAGTTTAACATTAACAAAATATTTTTTATATATTATAGCGTTTACCTCGCAAGCAGCGTTTGAAACTGGGCGTGAAAGAAACAAAAGCAAATTATATTTACAAATAATAATAAAGTATACTAGCGGACGTGCGCAGCTTCTCCTGCTTATTTGCACACTTATAGATGAATTCTGATAAACCATGAAACACGTGTTCAATGATATATTTGTAAGGGTCTAAATTTAAATTTTTTATAAAAATCGGAGGCGATTTAAAAATAAATCTATACCAACTTTCAACCCCTATTTCATTCCTTTAGAGTTAAAATTTTTCAAAATCCCTTCTCGGTGGATGTCTAGATTACAAAAATAATCATCTGTCCAAACTTCACGTTTCTACGCACACCGGTTACGTCGGTGCGTTGGTCTTACTCTTACCTCAGTCAGTGGGAACATGTCCTTTTATATATATGTATAAATAATATAACACTGACAAAACTGACATTTTAATAAAATACAACTTTTTCAAAGTATTTCATACTTTCAATTAGCTTGTTACTGCGGTTTCGTCCGCGTGCTTATCGTATTTCACATGCCATGACATATTCTAAGTACGGGAGCGACTCTAACGTCAGGTACAGTCGGTTATATTAAAACAATTAACGTCAGGTGATACACTCTATATAGATAAACAAATATAAATATAAGCATTTTTTCAACTCGAGCCAGTAGTTCCTGAGATTAGAGTGTTCAACCGAACTAACTTTTCAAGTTTAAAATATTAGTAGATAGGTATATTATTCATTTTTGTTATTATTATTCATAAATATAAAAATATTTAGAAAATTAATTCATAATAAATATAAATAAAGAAGTAATGTGTTAATTAATAATTCTTAAATTAAAATTTTGTAAGAAGCCTATGATAGAATTGCAAGCCAAATTCAGAATAAAAAAAGCAAAGCAAACTTTTTCAGTTATAATAACCAACTGACACTTTGATATAAATTTAAATTTGATAAATAGTTGATATTGTTGATATTGTTTTTCTAATATTTATTATCACATTATAAACACTGGTAATTTTATTTATTTATTAAAATTCATTTCATTAATTAATTTCAACATTCATTCTAACAGTCAATACAGAAGTGAGGCCGCACAGTGCTGTAAAATATAAGGACACGTCGATCTGCATAGATTTTCACTTTTTTTTCAAGAAGTATTATGCGGTTAATATTATGTACCGCCTCTTAACACGCAATGTCTCGAAAATTTTTGTGAAAAGTGGGGAATGGAGTATCTTAACACTAGGTTATCTCTGCTTACCCTGCTATATTCGAGATACAACGTGAAACTGGTACAAAAAAATAGAAACAATAATCACTCCCCTGAATCAAAATCGAGGGTGGTATTTGCCCTCTTAGCTGGGTCGGTGCCGCGTTGCCTGACGAGGACGAGGATCTAAAGAGTGCGTTGAACTTAACGAGGATACGGGGGAAAGAGCTAATATATTGTCGCCTTCTGGCAACGGGCGGTAGCGCAGTTGATAGGAAAATATGAAATAGAAAAAATCCTACTTACCAACAGCACTATAAACGGGGGCAGGCAGCTCCTCCTTCCCGTCCTTGCTGGGTCTGAAGCGCCTCGCCCTCGCCGCGTTGTGGGGGGGAGGACCGGTGGGAGGAGGTGGCGGGGGAGGGGACCCTGACGATGACGATGATCCGAGAGGAGGGGGGGAGCCTGTGGTCGCACTGCGGCAGCGGTTAGTTGCGCTGTTGGTGGGGAAAATTTATGTATTTAAGTATACTACAGAACGAAATTACATTGACAAATTGACGCGTTATCTTATCAACTTATTGAGTATATTTAATTTAAAGTATTTGTAGTATATTACATGAAAATATAATGTATTTCATTCATCTTTTATTTCCCTAAATTTTTAAATACACGAAACATCTGTCATAATATGACGTCATACTATATTGTAAACCAAGTGTCAACTGATCAACGCAATCTTTACTCACAGCTCAATACCAACTGACGTGACGTCCCAGTTGAGCTAAATTTAACATTTTAATTATAAATAATAATAATGAATGTATACCATGTTTTCCATACCTAAAATATAAATTCGAAAGTAACTCTGTCTGTCTGTCTGTCTTTTACGCAATCAAGCTAAATTCATTGTGATAAAATACTCGGGATGAACATAGGATACTTTTTTTCTCATACTGAGGCAATGGAATCAAGATCCGGAGTTCTTGTTAAAAGTTAGAAATTTTTCAAAAATATTTAAAAAGGTATGTGTCCAGGCTAAGTCTATGTATATAAGAGCAAAAATTTTGAACTCTAATAATAA